>WUAP02133496.1:0-13437 GCA_015163945.2 Stichodactyla helianthus
TGCATGGACTTTGACCGAAGCGAAGAGTTCACGTGCACACTTAACTCTGATTGGTCGATGGCAGCATCACGCCGCGATGATGAAATCAACTCTCACTCCGGGGGTGGCGATGGAGGTGACTAGTCTGATCCCCGACCCCAGACGACATTTCGGCTAATTTATGAATAAATTTCAAGATACAAAGATTCTAAATAAATGACCACTTTTTTAAAAAAGAAATGTTTTCAAAATGTATGAAATATTTTCATGTTAAAATGCTTGTTTCTCCGTGCTCTTTTCATTATGATTACAGTTGTCGAAGTTGCATGATTATGCATCTGTTACGTGAGCTATTTTTAGAACCGACGCGCAGCGCTATTACTTATTATCAAATGAAATGTATGCCTTGGACACAGAGAGAACGAGGGATTCCTTTTTTCTTTCAAATTTCATATCGATAATAGTTTATTCTTAAAGCACGCTAGGATAAATAGAAGAACTTGTCATCATGTTTTTATTTGCGCGTTATCAAGGTATTATTTCTTATTAAGATGGACTTTTACACATAAACTATACACGATACACCTATAAAGTGCTTTTGACACACCAAAATTGAAGAAAATCCCAGGGGCGTAGCCAGGATTTTCCAAAGGGGAGGAGGGGGCCCAAATTTAAAAAACCGCCATTTTGTTTGATCCCCCGAAACGCCGAACCAAAAGAAAAAGAAAAAGAAAAAGAAAAAGAAAAAGAAAAAGGAAAAGAAAAAGGAAAAAAAAACAAGGTACATAAAAAAAGCCAAAAGCCGGCATTTCGTTACCGAACCAAAAACAACCAAACAACCAAACAAAACAAACAAAACAAACAAAACAAAACAAAAACAAAAACAAAAACCGCCATTTTGTTGCCATGAGGGGGCGGGAGGCTGGCCCCCTTGGCCCACCCCCTGCCCACGCCCCTGAAAATCTATTTTTTGAACCGAAGTCCACTGGTCCGCTCTTACAGACACACTCTCTTAACTTGTCAAAGATAAACAATATTCGTTCTTGGCACAGCATAGAAATGCCGGTCAGAAAAAAACGCCGATTAGAAACTAGGTTTTTCGCTCTTGATGAAAACTAACCACACAAATTAAATTGTTTTTGCTCCAAGATGTGTTTTCTGGTTGTATTTTACTGATACAGAGAAGTCTCGAGGGAATTCCAACCATAATCCCGTCGGTATTACTCTCGACATTTATAACTTGAAGAACAATTCCACTGTCTTGAAAAGAATTGGCATGGATTTACCATGCTTATTAAAGTTATGAAAAACGATAAGCGCTTCTTAGGTCGCTACGAATTTTGATTTGTTTGGAAAGTTTCATAGCAACGACGTGGAGACGTAGATAATGGCTTCTGGACGAAGAGATGCACCAACTATTTTTGATAACGGGTTATCAAGCAAACAGCTGAATAATGTTGTTCGTAGTAAAGTCAAGATTCAGAGCGAAAAAGCAAAACAGCAAGATTCTATGAAGCGTGAGAGAGAGCAATTTGAAAAACGGATTAATCAAGAAGCAAAAGCATTATTGAGGAAAACCAAAGTTTCGAGTCTAAGAGACTCGCTCGATGCAAGAAAAGGAACCACAAACACCCTTAAACTGCCAGAAATCAATCATACGGACAGCAAATCACCACCTACATTGCCTGTAAAGGGAAGAAAAAGCCCGGTTAGTGATGACATAACCGCATGTGCACGTTCTTCTTCGCTTTTGATACCTCCTACATCCTCCCCGAGAAGAGGATCGTTGAAGGATATCAATGCTCAATTGCTGGCTGCACCTTTGTCACCCATAGTAAACAGAAGGGGTTCTTTCCAAGATGTTCATGATTACAGCTCATCGATTTCCATAGCACCAGGATCCCCACTAATGGAAAGAAGACGGAAGACTCTGGGAGACATTTCCCTAATAAAAGCAGCAAAAGCATTCCCCACGACGAGGCATTTAGAAGGTATTATTTCTAGTACGAATTTACCGAGTTCTCCAGGGTCCCAGTTGGAAGAGCAATTCAAAGCGTTGGAGTCCTGTCGCTACCTAAGAAGAGCCTCTATAAGGGAGAACGATGATGGAAATGCGGTGAAGATTAGCTGATATATTTCTAATCCTGTGTTTTTTACTAAACTGAACTTTTTCTTGCATCCAGCTGTACGACTACATCATTTATCTTATACATACACGATATAGAGCATTTTGGTTTGCTTGTTCTCCGAGGAATTGATCATACCAAAACAGGCATGTACAGCGAACGGCAAATAATCAAAATCAACTGCCCATTTCTTAATATATATAATTAATAATATAATGCATTTAATGGGAAAATATACACGATCTTTACTTATATCATTGTCTCTAACCGATCGAAAAGACAGTTGAGCAAAAGTTAAAAGGAAATATTTTGAATTCACCTTCTTATCAGACAGTTTTTCTTAATTTATATGGAATTACTCATCAAAATCAGCCTTGTAAATATCGTTACCATTGTTATTGACGGATTACCTCCGTTATGAGCCGTAAAGGATATGCTCACCTTTAAGAAACTTAAGATTTATGAAAAACGAATACTCAACAATCCCGGGACTTTTCAACTATAAACGAAAATTTCAACTAAAAATATTATTTAGTTCTAAAGCTTTTTTTCATTAAAATTTAAGACATCTTCGGTCCTTCACTTTGAAAATTTAAGAATCAAGCAAATAAAGAAATTTCACACTTTTCGAAAAGTCTTAGTTCTGAAGTCTTTTAGCTTTTGACTAAGCCTGGTTTTCATTTGATTACTACGATCGCCACGATCGTCCCAAAAACATGTTTCAGCGATTGCAGTGATCGTAGCGATCGTGGTGTTTCCACTTGATCACTGCGATCGCTGCAATTTTTTGAAATCACACGGACAAACTGGATCCAACAACAACATTTGGCGGCATAAACGAGGCAAAATAGCGTCAGAGACCTAGGGTGTTTCTACAATCGTATAATCTTTTTTCTTAATTTCCCTATACTTCGAAGAAGACGACAAAATAAGCCATTACCTGAGCGAAGCTAGGCTTTGTGGGATACATTCCGATCGCCACGATTGCTGCGATCGCTGGAGAGTAGTTTCCATTTGATCGCTGCGATCGCCGAAACACGTTTTTGGGCGATCGTGGCGAGCGCGTAGCGATCAAATGGAAATCAATTGAGGGCTAAGATAAACAGTCAGCTAATTTGTTTCCGAAGCATGACATAAATCTAATAAAAACTTCTGTTTTATCATTGTGTATGGCAAATATTTCAAAATGTCACGAATCAGACCAGCGTCCTTCTTCCGACCGAGTTCTAGCAGCAGCTCCACTGACGACCAAACACCACTTAGAAGAGGACAAAATGTAATGTTTCATCAATAGAGTTGAAGATCTTTGATGCATTCAACTCCATATCAAACAAACAGCATATCATAGTGATTCACTTTTATAGTCTAAACACGTGAAACAGGGGAAATTAAAACATTAGAATTTGAACCTATTTGAACCCGTATTTGAATACAAATTACAAATCATCATTATTTTACTGCTTTTATTTGTCACTGTTAAAGCCTGGTCCTCACTAGCGACATAAGCATAAGCATAAGCAACATACGCAGATTCAGTAATATTGTACTGCTCATTAACGGTGCTTGTCTTTTCTCACACCTCGGTGATCAATGCAATACTGAGTCTGCGTATGTTGCTTATGCTTATGCTTATGTCGCTAGTGAGAACTAGGCTTAATGCCTTCTTTATGATATTACCGTGGGCAATACAACGTTTATGCTAGCTGGGTATAACATAAAATAGTCCAGTCCCAGCACAGAAATCTCCTCAGTAAGGTTTTGGATGCCAAGCCGAAGCCCGCGGACTGCCAGGGTAAATTTTTAGCTGACTCGATCAACTTCAAAAAATTATTTTTCGGCAATCCATGGACAAAAAGTCCTGGTAAAAACTTCATTTGAAAGAAAATTTATTTGGGAAGGTCGGACAGCAGAACTGCTTCTGTACTTAATAAGATCTTGGAGATATTAATTTTTAAATGAGTGCGGTCGAAACATTTTGTTAACGGGAGTTGCAAACTCATTAGAAAAGGCAGCAAGTCAAATTTCGAAGCGTTGAAAATCACTCAAAATCTCAACTTTTTCACTATATTTTTACAACAAAGTGTTCGTTAACTACCAGACACTGCAGTGAAGATAAGGTAGACGATGTGTTGCACTCTGAAGTGTTTCTAGAAGCATAATTCAGATGCCATATGAAAATTCAAGGTCTTTCAAGGAATAATCGAAAAACGGTGACGTCACGATTCACTGATGCTACGTTTGGGCTACCTGTGTAAACACCAGTTTTTCAAAGTACAAAAGTACGGGCAAGCTACCCGTTGTGCACGACTTGTCTTTATGCAAGCAATTAAAAGGAAGCGCACGAACATGTCTCTTGTATTATCGTCGTCTTGCTTGAGTGCAAGGTACTTAGTCACGTATTGCTTCGTTTGGTCGAATTTTTACCTTTGCAACACTTGTCAATACTTTGTACGACTACGACTATGCGATTCCGTCTGTGCGTATCTCTATTTTTTGGTCACGATTTTCCGTGTGGGATGCATAAACAGTGATTAATATGACGTTCACGCATGCGCAAAAATTGCGTTTATTTTCCGATCTTAAGTTTCTTATTTTAAACCAAAACAAACCGTTCTCGTATAATAAATAGATCCCTCCCGAATAATTAATGGTATTAGATGTCGTCCTCGCCTCGGACTGGAAACCCCGTCTAGTCCGATTTGGAGGCTTTGAAACATTGCGTAAAAGTCCATCAAGCAGTATCCAAAAAACCGACATAAATGAAAGTAGAAATGAAAAAGTATTGTAGAGTAGACTGTTCACAAACTGAGAACTTCCAAAAAAAAAAAAAAAAAAAAAAAAAAGAGAGAACCCTTCGCATCAGAGCCAAACATATTCGGTGCATGCGGGTGAAGTGTGTGATCGATTTTTGCTTTTTTGATTTATTACTGAAAAAGTTATTAAAGTTTAAAGTTGGACGGTGGAAAAATTTCCATATGGATTGACGTTTGATCGCATTTCAGAAGAAATACCCAAAATATCAAAAAACGCTCACACACTTTTTTAGTTTATCATTACCCTTTTAAGTTAGTGCAGTTCTTTTCGGAATTAAGCGATGACCCGATGTCCATTAATTCATGTCTATGAAACACACTCGATTTGCCTTTACGGCACCGATATTGTTTCGGATTATAAATTTGCTTTTAGAAATTATTATATTTGAAATCTCTATCATATAACCTTTAAAACGGTATATAGTTTTTTATGGTTTTGTTTAAGATGATGCGGAGAGAGAGTTTTAAACGAAACATACCCCTGAAGGTTTACAGTAACCTTAAAGGCTCTGACTGGTATTGAGGATTCTTGATCTTGGTCCCTGAACTGAATTAATTTTAATCCAGTCCAAGGATCTTGAACAAAATTAATTCAGTCCAAGTACTGGACAGGGTTTCCAGTAACGTCATGTGACCCGAATTACAGCCCTGTGGTTGGCTGGTTACCTCGTGAATAACTAATGAAGTACTAGATTTATATTTGCCATACTCACTACAATAAGTTGCGCTAGGGAAGTTAAGTGATCCCAACTGTTTCAGCGCTTGTTATTGGGCAATATTGGTGGCAAGTGGCTTTTCGCTTTTAAGTCCTTGTTGTTTTCGCAGAATTCGCGACTGTCATTTTAACATTTCACATTGTCTTTCAAAAAAAATTCATATAAAGCAGATACATGAGACCAAAGATGGTATGTGGCATTTCCGTCTCTGAAAATAAACCCCAGCTTAACTTTTGTGTCTAGTGTTTCTGTTGAAGTATTAGACGACACCAGAGAAAAGCGTTTGCGTATGCGTGAATTATACCAACGTTTGCAAGAATTCAAGAGAGGTTCAGTTTGAAAAGAATGTTCATTTTCTTCGAGTATACAAATCATGTCGGTGGTATACTTTTGCATTACCAAGATATCATATAAATGAAGAACATATGTAAGAATTAGCCTTTAAGAACTTTTAAGAACTGACCTTAAGTTTTGGAATTTTCAATGAAGTCCAGTTTTAAGTAAAATTTGCATATTTTTACAATAGCACGAAGACGTTTTTAGCTAATTTGCATACAGGCTACGAGCATGCCCAGACGATTTTCTCTAGTGTCAGCACAGCCACTGGCTGTGGTTCCACTAGCGCAGTTTACAACGCTGTTACAACGGTGTCCAGCCATTTCTAATGGAACCGAGTAAAATCCACGAGTCGTTGTCGTCGTTTGTTGTCAGGGATACCCGGCATTTTCAAAGGATAAATTACAACGCATTTACAACTCTCAAAGGCATGGTTTATCTGGAGTTTATCTTACCCCCAATTAAGGTGCACCAATCACAGTACAGACAACAAAGACGTGCAACAATTTAGCTTGTGCATGTCAGCCTCGATTGATTTTCAATATTCTGACTTTAGCAATAACCCTAAAGCAAGCATCTTCCTGGACAATCCAGCTCGATAAAGTATCACATTTTTACAAAGGAACATTCAAAGAGCCAGAAGAACCAATGTAAAACTAACAAAACAAATTTTCTAGCGGAACCGCCAAATTATGCGGCATCAGTCAATTGAAACGTCGGCCCCCCAATCCCCGGGGAAGGCCGGGGAAATTAAGATCTGACCATTGTTAAAGTAACGGGTTTTCCCCGGCCCTCGGGTGCGAAACAGCTGTTAAATGCCCGGCCCTATAGGGACAACCATTCATAGTCTCATACGGGACAGAAATAATAAATCAACAACTTTTTTTTCAAGTCAAACAAACTTTATTAATTCATGTTTCTGCACATGATGGACAAAACCACTGCCCTTTCGGTGGATCAGTGTTAGAACCCTGAACACATTGCAAATGGTACCACATTATTTTACATTCCTAGTTGTTGTCACATGCTATCATTAAACCGTATTTATCCGCTTCTAAGTCAATAAAGTCTTCCCATTCCTTGTCGTATATTTGAAAAATGAAATATTAGATTCTCTCGCGATTTCAAATACTTCTTTTACACGTTCAATCGTCAATGATCTGATGGGAATTATTTTTTGAAATTCCAAATTCACACAGCACCTACAGACAGCAAAGTAGGTGATTAGAAATGATTATTTTGGCATATGAAAAAAGTAAAAATACCAACAAAAATAAAAAATAAAGAGTTCAATAATCATTTACTTTTAAAAACGTAAATATGTTTAAAAAAATAAATAAACTGTACTTTTTGACACGTACCTTTACATCTTCCTGGAGCAAGTTGGCAGCTATTTTTGATGCTTGACACTCTTGTTTCCAGGCTCCCTCATTTTTCATGATACCTCTGCCCAGTCCCCGGTAAAATCCCGGCTATTTTATAAACCTGTTAATTCTCCCGCCTCTCCGTGAATTGATGCTATTAAAACAGCGTTAAATCCCCGGCTATGATGCGTTAATTCCCCGGCCTTCCCCGGGGGTTCAATTGACTGATGCATTAAATACCATCGTTTTAACCCGTTGTAAAGTCTTGTTTTGAAAACAGCGCTGTAGCAATGTTGTAAAGCTCTAGTGGAACCACAGCCACTATGTAATTGAGTTTGCTTGGATGCTAGTTTACGTCGATTGCAGAATCTTTTGATTTTCTGACATGAAGTTCTAACCGTTGTAAGAAAGAAAACAATAAAACATTCGGAGTGAAGTCGACGCCAATAGGACGCTCTTGACTAGGACTGATACGGGAAAAGTGGATATTTTAGCGGGTTTCTTCGATAGTCGGCGATTGAGTTTAACACTACAAATGCCCAACTACGACTAATAAACTCTGATCTTACTACCTACCTACCTATAAGGGTGGGAGAAAAAACTACAATTTCAACTCGACAAGCCTGTTTCGTGAGACGTGCGACTCACTCGTCAGGAGACTTTAATGAGAAAAACATTCATAAACATCACTTATAAGTGCGGCTAATTATCATAATAGACGGAAAGCTGGGTACTAAGTGTTAGTTGTTGCGCAACAGTACATCCATCCACCATAGTTTATTTGTTAAAGCAGGTTAATTACAAGGCAGCTAAAGCTGATGTGGACCTACTATAAGCTATCTACACAAATGTAAAATACACTAATTGCACTAAAAATAAAATTACTATATTAAATTAATTTAATTTAGATATAACATCTAGAATAATTTATAGCTAGATAATAATTATATATAAAGTCTAATTATAAATTCTAGAAATAATTGTATTCTGGATTCATCTTGGTAACTAGGCAGGACTCTTTATGAAAATTGTTTGTTACAAATGTTCTGTTTTCCTTTAGGAGAACTTTGAAAGAATTTAAACTTGGAGCTTCCTTTACCTTACCCTCTTTCTCTTTCATGACTGGATAAGAGAAAAGCATTATTACATGCAACTCACAGTATCACTGTAGTTATATTGGGCTATTCCACTGCATCCACTATTGTAAAGGGATGAGTAAACGAGTCAACCAGTTACGCACTTTATTCCGCAACTTTACATTTAATTTCTTTTTAGTTTATTTAATCATCTGACGTCTTGCTTTTTGTCCAAAATATTAAGCTCTTCACTTGAGAAGATCTTCCTCACGCCCTCAGGGAGGTCTCACCTCCCTGTGTCTATCAAGCTTAATACGACTACCATTTTAGCAAGACTTGACGCGAGTCGAGTTGACTGAATCAATATCTAAAGTACACTTGGTTTATTGAAAAAAATTGTAAAAATCTTTGTTGAATACGATTTCAGGTTCCTTGGTTGATAGTTACTTGTAGATATGATATCCAGTTGTTCCCAAAAACGTTGTCCCAGTGAAAGAGATTTATACGACAAATGTCACGTGTCTCATTAAATATTCGATTTTCGCGCGTGTGAAACTAGGAATTTAAACGAGCGTATTACATGCATGTGCAGAAAAGTCGTGTAGTTTTGTATCACGTGCAAATTAAAAATTCCACGCGAGGAAATTGAATACTTATTAATGACTTTGTCGTATAAACCTCTTTTCACTTGGACAACGTTTTTGGGAACGACTATATATATGTAGTTATTTCATACTTGACACGGTTTTCTTTGTTATTACGATGAATACGTTAATGAGGGATGTATCTAGATGTTGACCCTGATCGAATACATCTTTTGAACTTGTAATGAGGAGTTCATTACAAACTCAAAGTATCCGAGGCAGGATTGCGAAGCACTTCCTAGGAAAAGACCACTTATTTAGCAGTCTATAGAGGTTTTGCACCGCAGCCATGTTGCGTGGCAGAAACAATTTAAAATCGTTTTACATAACAAAGAACTCAATCCCTTAGGGGAAAGAGATTCTATTGTTCTGCCATGCAACATGGCTGCCGGCACGTGGTCGTGCAAACCCTCTATTGGCGAGACCTTGGCTTATAGTCATTCGCGCCCTCCCAGCTCGAAAGATTGCAAGCCCAAGATTCATCAGGTGATCTCTTTGCAGCCCCTCCTCCGCGTGGGATGAGTCAAAGCATTCACTATGACGAAATTATCTAGCCACGTATGTATTTACTACCGTAGCAAATACTCACTGCAACGTATCAGATACTTACATGGGGAAAACAAAAAGGGGGGGGGGGGGGAAGGAAAAAAATCAGGACGAAATTCAATAAATAATTAATTATTCTAAACATCCATAGATTAGGAAAAATAGAAACATAAAATGCAGCATAATTTTAGTGGACCGAGGGCGTGACTACGATTTCCCAGTTAAGCACAGCTGGGGGGGAATTAAGTTTTCACTGAGCCTGACAAATCATTCGTTCCTCTTCCCTCTCCTCCCCCCCCCCAACACACACACAAAGCAAAGGCAATACCAAATTAATGTTAGTAAATTAGTATTGAGAGTACAAACACTAATAGCGTGTAATAGTTTGCACTATTTAGTACTAAATAGCACTAATTACACAATAGAAAACAATAGAATTAGCATCATTTAGCACTACTTAGTACTCTTTCGCTTTTAGTGTTTGTACTCTATTAATCTATCAAATGATCATTGTCTTGTGATCCAAGGAAAACATTGCTAAATCCACCGGCATTAGCCTTCGGGCCAATGTTTCTTCTCAGTTGTTACTTTCTTTTCATATTTTAAACATTTCGTAGAATTGCCATAAGGTTTCATGTAATGTATCAGTTATTCCTTGAATTTTTCCAGATATTCGCGCAAATATGATATACAAAGAGGCTGACGTCTTGCAATATGATTTATTAGCCTTACGGGAACAACCCCACCGAAGTCAATCTAGAAAAAAAAAAAAAAAAAAAAAAAAGACAAAAAGAAAAGAAAATGTCAAGGTACTATTATTTGTGTGTGAGAGAGCAGCAACAGCAGCAGCAACAGTAGTAGTAGTAGTAGTAGAAGGAATTGTAGTAGGAGAAGAAATAGTAGTAGTAGGAGAAGGAGAAGGAGAAGGAGAAGGAATATTAAAAATAATACAAGAAATTATTTTTTGGGACAGCAATTAAACTAGCTAAGCCGAGTGATGTATCAAGCTGCGAAAGGTCTGAGTGCACTAAGCATTCCTTATCCTGTCAGGCCTTGAAGCGCACATACCTAAAAATGCCTTTACTATTCAGCGAAGATCTTCAGCAGGCATTATTTAGGGTTTTAGAAATGAATATGAAGAAATTCTTATTGCTCCATAGTTCATTTCGGTCGTGCAATCGCCACTATGACCGATCGCTATTCGCCGTTCGCCCTGTCAACCTTTGTTGAAATAGCTATATATGTCGAGATTTACTCACAATTAGGGACGGTAGCCACTAATGTCCGCGCGCACACCTACGGCGCATCTAGACGGAGGGGTTCTCGCTAGATTTCAACAGAAACCCCAAAAATTACAGATAAAAAGTATTTGAAAAATTCTAAAGCCAAGAAAAAGGATGAAAGCGTTTTCAGTTGTATGATCCAAGCAGACAGAGCAAGAGGTTATCTGCTAAATTGCACTATTTTCCAAAAAGGATCCGCTTAATTTTTTGCTTGTTTGAATAACGACTTTACGAGGAAGAGTAGACAGTTCTAGGGAATCGCAACGCCAAAGTAAAAGAAATTTCCTTGAATACTTCTGAAAATTTTCAAAGGAAAAAAAAGTTAATCAAGGACGGTGGTCACTAACTGACTCAATTTTATTTTTGTTAAACGGTGCCAATCTTCAACACCCAAGGGGAAAAAAGGGGGGTTACCATGCATCTAAACAAGATAATGAACGTCGAACACCTAATAATGTAAGCATTTTGATATGCACTGAAAAAAACACTATTGATTCCACCTGGGGTCAGCTCTTCAATAACCGAAAAAATTCATATAGTTTGAGTGGTGCGTCTTGGAGTTCTAAAGTTTTTTCCATGCCATATGCTAATCACTGTGACGTCAGGGAGTAGTTTATGTTTATTTGTTGTTCCTTGTAATTCGAAACGCGGGCTGCTATGTGAAAACTAACTTACAATAATTCCTATAAGTGCCATAGGTAAAACAATTATGTATTTCAAATTCCATTTATCTGTACAAGTTATGTTTTGTATATTAAATGATTACTCCCCTGACGTCACAGCATTAGCATATGGCATGGAAAAACCATTAGAACTCCAAGACGCATCACTCAAACTATATGAATTTTTTCGGTTACTGAACAGCTGACCCCATGTAGAATCAATACTGAGAATATTGACAGAAGAGTGAGGCGCACTTTAAGTATCCAAAAACCGTTTTTCTTTTTATCATAAAAATACAGCATATTATTTTATAATGTGCATGAAAGAAAAATGAGACTAACCATTGCCGAGTTTCATATCATGAGGGACTGGGTACGAGTTCCTAAACTGTGACGATGACAACACAAAACTCACAAAGACAGAAAGAGCACATCGAGCTATATAAAATTCCGAAGTTTGTTGTTAATCGGATCAATATTGAACGACTTACAGACGTTCAAAAATGCTAGAATATACAAAGAAATGTAAAGTGTCCGAGGGCTGAAAAACGAGCCCGCGGTTTCGTCGTAAATCGCGGGCTCACACATAAAATCACAGGAAGCCCAATCCAAATTAAAGTTTAAATGAAAATAAAATCATAATAAACGTCTTCTAAGATTTAATTTTATGATTTTTCTGTTTTCTCGTGTTAGTGAACAGCCTATCTTTACTTCAAAAAAACTAAAATTCAATAAAACTGGTCTTCTTATTAGCATTTTCTATTTGCCCAAATTGGGTTTCCTGTAGTTTATCGTAAAAATCTTGAAACTTGTGAAAAAGTGCAAAACTTAAATTCGTTTCTGAAAAGTTAAGAAAAATTTCTATAACAGTTTTTGACCAATGACTAAGGCTTAATATATCTTTTGTAGAACTTTTTTAGAGCTTGTACAAAAATGCTGGACGCTGAAAACCTCGACCCATTTTGGTTTTAGATCGTATGTTTTTCTATAATCATTGGCGCATGCGCACACGTTTTTCAGCCCTGCTTGGTGTCCGAACATTTCTTTTTATTTTTGAATAAAAAGATAAAAATAAAAGTAAAATAAAAATATGTTGTGTAACTTGGCTCGCAACTTAATTAATTGCAAGACAAGTTGCAAGGTAAATTGCCTAGCGTAACAGCACCTTAAGGTGGCTGGCTACTATCGAATCGAGGTTCTGAGCCCACAAGCATGCGCGCGCATAATTTCCACCGAATTACCATGGTAATCTTCGGAATTTGACTGAAAAAGATTGAAGAACCATACACGTTTTGAACTTCAAGAAGGTAAAAACCTCAAATTTTGCACGGGACCCTATACTTTTTATGTGCTTATATGAAAAAGCTCCTAAAAATCTATGTCATATCAAAATTTTTCAAAAAGTTAAATATTAGAACTTATGAAAAAGTTCAGTTTTGTACGAATTTCTGCTCGACTTGATGGGACGTTTTCCGGGCACTGGTTGAACAAGATATGCCAAATCCAGGTATTCTCATCTCCTTATCTTTAAGTTATTTATGTCATGTTGTAGAATTATCAACCAGTTAATATCTGTACAAATATTGTTTTCGTACATCTATTATCTTTCGAGTTTTAAATTTTTTCCTACTTACAGGCATCCCAGCCACTTTTTGGGCAAATTTGATAGGAAATATAGGCTGTGTTAGACCTTTATATAGGAAATTATAGGATTTTTCCCTAAATTAAATATAGGAACTTTATAGGAACATTGACACGGTAAGTTATAGGTATGAACAGAGCATTCCAATGAACACACAATTTACCATTATAGGTTTATTGCCGACGTTCGAGGTAATTAACTGTCTTAGTACATACTTGAGGAGGTTTTCAAACAAAGAATTCCTAGTTTT
>WUAP02133507.1:0-13437 GCA_015163945.2 Stichodactyla helianthus
CGAAGCGAAGCTGAGTGCAGTATGGAAATTTCGAGTTCATTGTACAGTCAGCAAGTGCGTTTATTTGTAAACAAAAAACACGAACAAAACACTTTTAATATTCAATCAGAGTTCACTGCAGTACACAAATATGTCGCAGCCGTAAAAGCGTGCATTATCACCGTGCATTACTACAATAATGCACGCTCGGGCTTGATGTCGTCACATACAGCAAGATCATGTGATCGATTTTAGCCAATGAGGCGCGTGGATTTTGTACAGTGAACGATGAATATTAAGCGGCGATACATGTGTTTTCTGAGTATTTTCATCAAATTAAAGGCATTTTCCTTTATATTCATGACAAAAGAAGGCTATACAATGCGATATCTTGGAAGACCAAAACGAAGAAAATGCAATACTTGTATTCTACTTGGACATGAATTTACAACGAAAACTAAGCCCTGATGCGACTATTTTCTCACAAACAACCTTAAACTTATCACGTTTTAAATCTTAATATCTGTATAGTTCGTCAAGGATTTCTTCAAGGCAACATAGCTGGTCCTCACAGAATTTGTTAGGAAATGGCCTATGAGGTTTTTACTCAATATCATTTCTTTCTTTAAAATGCTGAAGATTAGAACTGTAAAGTTAAATAATTGTGGTTTTTTAAACATTATTTATTCATCTTTCTTTTCTTCAGCAGGCGTTTCTGCTTCGTCGTCTTTCTTCTCGTCTGCGGTTTCTGCTGGTTTTTCCTCGTCTTCTTTCTTATCTTTTTCTCCTTCTTCTTCCTCTTTCTTTCCATCTTCTTCTTCCTTCTCTTTTTCTTCGCCCTTCTCTGTGTCTTTGGCGGATTCATCATCGTCGTCCATGGCCCAAGCCTGCTTATCGCCTGACACCAACAGACCAAATAGTATAATACCAACGATGTACATGACGAAGGTGATCCAGAATACGATACGCCATTCACCAGCCGTCTGTAAAAATTATCAAAAAAGCGTCATTTTTGTAGAAGTAGATCTACTTGCACACATTGGTTAGGGTTAGTTTACAAAGAACTTCGAAGGAGGTATAGGAACTGATAGCGTGCTATTTTGTGCACTCAGTTCTAGCAGACTAGACCAGAATGCACCTTGTTCCCTATCCCAGGTCCAGCTTTGATCAACACCATATAAGATGTCTGTACCCGAGCTAGACCAGAATGCACCTTGTCCTTATCTCAAATCTAGCTTTGATCGTCACCATATAAAATGTCTGTACTCAAGCTAGACCAGAATGCACCAAAGGTGCAGCAAGATACTTTTGTTTGTAGAGTACATGCTTTTCTGTTTGTTTTTTTTCTTACCTTATTTGGCGTGACAATTCCGACGATTTGTGGGCTGATAAAACCAGGCGCTGCTCCGAACACGTTAGTCACGCCCATAATAATACCTGCATATTTGGGTGCAATATCGAGGATATTAACCGCATAACCTGCTGCATTAATGCCTGTTATACCAACACCTATGGTTAGCAGGAAGACGGCCAGGTACGGTTGGTTTGCATATCCCGTTAGGAGTACGAAGATTGAGGCCACGGTACAACCTGAAGACATTATATATGAGATCAATAACCAGTAAGCAATACATGACTGACAGACAGACAGACAGACAGACAGACAAGACAGACAGACAAGACAGACAGACAGACAGACAGACAAGACAGACGGACGGACGGACGGACGGACGGACAGACAGACAGACAGACAGACAAGACAGACCGACCGACCGACAGACAGACAGACCGACAGACAGACGGATGGACGGACGGACGGACGGACGGACGGACGGACAGACAGACAGACAGACAGACAGACAGACAGACAGAAAGAATTGATCAAACAAGGTGAAACTAATCATAAGAAAGCATGTTTTCAGTTTCTAGCTTCCACTGGTAGGCATTTGTTTTATGATCATTACTCCCCCTTCATTCCACTCCCATTTTCCATCTCTTTCCTTCTTCCCACTATATTCCCATTTTTCTCAATCTTATTCCGTCTAATTTTCTTCTGACATACTTACCAACTGTAAAAACGCATCTTCGAGTATTTTTGACGCTCATCTTATTTTTAATGAGCCAATCTACTATCACTCCCCCTGTGGGGCCAACAATTGCCTTCAGGACGTATGGTAGCGCTGCTAGGAAACCAGTCTTCAAAGGAAGGAAAAAATGTAAAATTAATACAGAGTAGATAAATTTTTCCATAAGTTTCCATAAATTTTATTCCTTAATTAGAGTTTCCTCTTTAGTCCGGCTGCTTTGGTGGCCAAAAGTAGTGTGACCTTTAGCTAATACAGAGCTTTAGAATAGAGGACGACTCAGAAGGACGAGTACCAAGTACCAACATTGCTAGCTTGATATAGTACTGTTCAGCTAAGAGTAAATGCTACATTAAACTACAATTAAGGCGTGGGTAATAAATGCAATATGAATGCTGAACCACACTTAAAAGTCTTCTTTCTCAGTCAGTCGGCTTCAAAATTCACTCAACTTTCTTTACCTTTGCAAGATCAAAGTGTAGGACTTCAATGAAGTATTTGGGTAGGCAAATAAGGATGGTGTACATTCCCCAGTCTGCCGTGAAGTTAGCAAAGATAACAGCCCATACTGGTCCTGATGTAAGGATGGACTTCCATGGTATCTTCGATGTCTGTAAAAAAGATATGAATATGGAACATGATAATTTACCTTGTAAACTGTTTCTCAGTTTTTGTTTTTGAGGATCTCATGCCAAAAAAAGCCAGCGAAATTTGGAAAAGGTAGTTCAGTAGGTTTCGAATCAACATTTGCTGCAGCAAATATATGAACCATGAGCCTCATGGTACGTAAATGATTTTCCATGGCTTTTTATATTCTCTCAGTGTAGTTGCCACTTTCTACGCTATTATTCGATCTTTGTAGTTGCTACACAAGCTGCTTTGATCTTTATCAATTGTATATGCTACGTGGCCCATCATTCAGGGGAAAAGAAAAAATCTTTTACCTTTTTGGCTGGATTGTCAGCGATGGCTGTTTCTATGTACTCTTTTTCTTCGGCTGAGATGGTTGGGTGCTCGGCTGGGGTGGCGTGGATTGACAGCTGCCAAACAAAGAACCACATCAGGCCAACAGCACCTGAACGAGGCAGGAAAACAGATTCATTACATCGCAACTTATGAGTATAGAATAAATGATGTTTGTACCCAAGCTAGACCAAGATGCAATTCGTTCCCCATCCCAGCTCTTGAACAATACCATTCAAGGCATGGTATAAACAGCAGATGATGGCACCAGAATGCAACACAAGACCCGAAAGAAGTGGTGTTGTGGTAAGGTACGCCAACTTGGTGGTGACGTCATGGTCTGAGTACAGTATTGGTGGAACAAATTTGCCATAAAAATTTATGCAATAAAAGTCAATGGCATCATTCTTCATCAATAATGAAAATTCAAAACCGTTTGCCATTTGCTAAACAAGCGTAGAACTTATTGTTTGACTTACCGAAACAATAAAATACGGAAGCCCATCCTCCGTCGAACCCGTATTTTGACATCAATCCGCTGAGAGGCATGGACAAAATCGTACCAACTGGGCACCCTGTGGTGAAAAAGTTATTCATCAAACATACATAGAAACTTCGGAACTTGAAAAATGGACTAGATTATTTTCTCTTTCAAATTAATGTGGGTAACACGTAGCGGAAAACATTTCAGTGCGTACCGTATTGTGTACGTGCTGTAAGTCAATACTGTACGTTTCCCACTCATATGAAAACCACTCTAAAAGTGTTGGCTTACGTACCAGCAACAGTGATAGTGAAGAGTCTTGTCCGCTCCGAAGGAGGCGCCCATTTACTCCAGATTGCGTGGTTGCATGGGAAAAGAGCTCCCTAAAAAAGGGGGAAATTAGGTCTCTCGCTTTCTTATTAGTTCTAAACCATTCCTTATAAGAGTACAGATGGCTTTCGTCGTTGGTTCAGTTGCGCCGGCATTTTTTGACGTCATCCTTCATTAATACTTACGTACGAATGATAGAACTGCGCATGCGCGTTTTATTGCAAAAACACACGAATTCAAGCTTGTTGGATTTATCAAGGCATATAGGCTTTGACTATTAAGGATATGTAATTGCTTATTATGTTCCTTGTCCTCACCCAATCCGACAATGCAATGCGTCGCAACCGATTGACGTCAAACATCTTCAAGACTATTGTACAGTTGCATTCCAAACATATCAACTTACCAGTGTTAAACCTTCAATGACTCTTAGCACTATGAGAGCGACTACACTCGTTCGTGCAGCTATAGGCGTCAACATAGTTAGAATAGAAGCGATTCCAAGGCACGTGCCAAATACCCGGGTACCCCCGAACCTTTGGCCCAGCCAACCACCGGGTATTTGCATTGCCATATAGCCGTAATAGAATGCACCAAGGATAGTACCTGGAAGGTTAAGGAAGAGAAGTGATCACATGTTGATATGATTATGTATCGTTTCTATGGCGACCATGGTACTGAATTATTTTGTCGTAATAATAATAATGTTTGCATTACATTGCTGTAATTGTACTCACCTTGGAGTTTAGAGCTCCAGTTGAATTCAGGTTTCTGTAAAAACGAATGAATAGTACGAAAAACAAATGAATAGTACGAAAAATGAAAATTAATATCAGAAAACAAAGAGAAACATCTAACCTGTTAAGTTTAACAAGAAACTAAAAAAATGATATATTCTAAGAGCTGAAAATACGCTTCTTTCTTATATTATGACTCATAAAGCATTTCTTTTCTTTCTCTTCACTTGCATCAAATTTAAGGGGCACTTTGTATGAACACAATGGTTTTCATATCCAGTAAAGGATAAAAAGCTGTTTTATTTTTGCAAAGCGTCCTTCAAAGTCGAGAATAAGAAACCAGTGAAAAGTGAGAAGCATTCAAAGCTCCGTTTTCAAAAGGTGTCATTACCTTAGTAATGGTGAATCCATTCTCTTCAACCGTATGTGGATTACACATCGCACCAATAGCAACACTCAGGTTAACCCTCAGAGCGTACTGCACACAAATACCCAGGAACACCATGATGGCTACGATGTATCGCTTGGGAAAGGCACCCTTTTTGGACTTGGAGGATTTGATCTCCCCTTCACCCTCATAGGGATCGGGTTTTGGTTCTGCTGGATCAGCCTGTTTTTCGTCTTCACTCATGGTTGTGTTTTTATTTCCTAGAAAAAAAGTATTTGATAACACGTCTTTATGCTTTCAAATCGGGAAAAAAGTTTTGTATCTGCCTAAAAATATTTCTGAAAATCCTCCAACTAAATAAATTTGACTCTCGATTATTGAACAGTAAATAATTCAAAAATATTAAATCACATTCTTTTTACTGGGAATATATATATATATATTTGATTATGAAGATCGCCAGCAGAATTCAAATCAAAATGCGTTCATTACAACAGCAATAATCAAAATCAATCCACGTCTGATAAAAGTCAATACTACTTCATGTTTTTGTACTTGACAAAGGAAACAAGATTCCTTTTGAGTTTCGTTGACAGTGGTGGTGTACTAAAACAATATTTTTTTAACAATCCTAGATCAAGGATTTCACTCCAAACCGACATGATGAGCTTGAAATTGCTTTTTGAAACAGCTTACTAAGTATTTGAGAAAGATAACCTCTATAAAGTTATATAAAAGGAGCTTTTCGAAGCAGAACCTAGTTATTTAATTGTTATTGCTATTACTCAACGAGCAGCAAGCCAAAACAAACGAAAACTAAAAAGTACTAAAACTTAGACTACAAAATTATCTTAAATTTGTAAAGTTCAAAGACTAACCAACGTCAGGCTTAGAGACTATATTGTCCATTTATTGTATAATTTAATTTTGCGACGTTTTTTCCCACCTACCGTTTTGGAGTGATGTGCTTTACATGAATTTTAAGTTGTCTTCCAACTCAGTCAAGTGCGGTTCATTTTCTGTTGTGGACTTCAATTTTATCATTCACGGACAAGGTTCCCAGATTTTGCCTTTCTCACTTTTCGATCCTCTCGTAATCAAAGCCTTTTTACAGCTTTAAAGATTCGAGATTTCCGTTAAAGAAAAGAAAGACGTCGAGGAAGATGATCAAGAAAAAGATTCGCTTGAGTTGAGCGGGAAAGCACCTGGTTCTTCCCCGTGTTTTGCTTGACTTCCTCTACGTCAGAACGCATTAATAATTACACACAAACTTGAAGGTCCAGCACTCTTATCCCTATATCCCTCTTATCCCTCCAAAATAAAACCCTTCTTCCCTCATACATACAGCAAATTTATAATTCCAAGAACAAAATAAAGAATGTAGACCTTGAATATGAAAAGTTTCTGGATAATTTAATAGTAAAACAATGAAAAATTTTGGGCGCTTCCCAAATTTCTTTATCCGCGCGATCGCCCGTGTGCAATACTTGATCTACCAGTTTGTCATACTTTCACGCAAAATAATTTTGTTTTCGTTTCAGTGTTCATCTTTCAGTGCTTGAATCTCTTTGATTCAAGCTTTAGAAAGTCAAAACTGATATACGAACTGCATCAGTAATAATCTTAGTAATTATGAAATTAAATCAATGTAAGAAAAGATTTTATGAAAAGATTCCTATAGTCTTAGTATTTTTTGTTTTTTGTAACAGGGGTGTGGTTATCACTCCATCTGCAGGTCTTC
Source organism: Stichodactyla helianthus (assembly GCA_015163945.2). Taxonomy (NCBI): domain Eukaryota; kingdom Metazoa; phylum Cnidaria; class Anthozoa; order Actiniaria; family Stichodactylidae; genus Stichodactyla; species Stichodactyla helianthus. Next base: position 6,707 of record WUAP02133507.1, read on the forward strand.
TATTGTGTTTTACTGGTAAGTCTTTGATCATCTCGATACTATTTGTTTTGAACACACATCAGTGGATCAGGGCTAACCCAGCAAGAACGTGTAAAAACTCCAGACTCGTTTTGGAGGGAACAAAAATTTTTGGCGGTAGGGGAGGGGAGGGAAGGGCAATCAATGCCTTTGTTTCGTTTTTAGAAATGGCTGACAAATTAGAAATCTCCGGCTGAACCCATAAATGACTCTTCACGCTGTCATACTGCGCTTCGGCATCACGTCTGGAGGTATGGTCCCAAATTAATTAAATCAGAAAAATTTCCGTGTAAAACATTTCAGTCCGTCTTATTCATAAAACCAGTAAGGTTTTCAATTGCCTTTTTGCAGAATTTATTTTTAATTTATCTAATAACAACGATCTTTGTTGCTATTGACAATGAGAAACTTTGTTGACAATTGCCTGTATTGAAGCTGTTTACACTAGAGAGGTGTCCGTAATAAAGAGGCGTCCGTATTAGATAGGTTATGAGGCATTGGCGTCAAGCATCTCATCGCTGCTGGCCGGGAATAGACAGGCTACAGGCCAAAAGTGACATTTTAAACATCCTCTTTTTCTTCTCAAACAATCTAATGAAAAAGTCCAAAAACTATTTGATTTGCCATCAAGATTTGTCAACATAATTAGAAGTGACACCATTATCAAAAAGACGCGTTTGCATTAGGTAAACTTAAGTGTCATCTCAGCTGATATTATTTTGTTTACAGTCTGTGTTGTCAGTGATAACACGGAATGTTAGAAATAAACTGATTAAATATTCTTAAGGTTCGAGGGAAGGTTCATTTATGGAGATCTCAGATGCGCAAGCGCAGAAGTAAATTTTTTATCACCGTGAAATTTCACTGCGTGGTCATGTGACGACATTAATTGAGCCAATCACGGCACGAGATATTGCTAATCCAATCAAATAACTCGAAAACTGTCAAACGAATCAGAAAGCTCGTCAGGGCAATGTACGTCTTTAGCTTGTTTTGCCATTAGGTAACTGTTGTCTGATCTCCGCAAAAGGGAACGCTTGTCTGTGAAAAGGATTACAATTTGGGCTTCTTATTAAGTGGCCGAGAACGAGGTGTATAGTCTATGAGATCGCAGGAGTTGCTTTTTTGTCCCTTTAGCTTTTTACTGTGACATCTGTCGGAGCACCAACGGATCTGTCTCCTCTGCCTATTGAATTCTCATTCTGGCTTTCTCCTGATGTGCTAAAAAAGGGCAAAACCTCTTTGAAGGCTCTTCTAAAATCCTTGTTCATTAGCCAATAGATGAATGGATTGATGGTACTGGATGTGTAAATAAGAAAGGCGTTTAGCATGTACACTTGACGAGGAAGATTGCCTCCACCTATAAAGAAAAACGATTTAAAATTAGTGTATACAGCTACTTCAAAAGCTGTTATACTCTCGCTTAGCGACATATGTGAAAGGAAGTAGGTACCTAAGTCTGTGTAAATATAACAATTACCCTGTCATTAGGTTGATATCGAGTTACTGGGAGCCAAAAAGTCATTTTTAGCACTTTTAATTATTGTGATTGTGTAATTTGTCCGCAAGATGGTTTTGGAATTGGGCATGCTTCCGGATTGCCTTAGTTACTGTTGCTATGTACCACAAGCCAAACGAATTCTGCTATAAAACTGCACACCTGAGATTCTAATCGCAAACACCTTTGTCAATTTTGTTGGAATTTTTAACATTCTCTAGGAATATGAGAATCAAATTCAAGTAATGCAAGAAACCTTTGCCATAAAAACAAGCAGTTTATGATGGTGTTTGTGGGACAAGATGTATTCCACTGCTACAGTGATTGGTTGGCAATTTATTGAGTTGAAGTTAACGCATCACTTATGATCGTCTATTCCCTTTAGCGAGTATAACTTATTTTGAAATAAGTATAATCAGCAGTGTATTGAAGTGCAATGGCAAAATACTGTAATTCCATATAACAATGCCCGGCATACGAGGCAGCTTGTATGCAGCGAAAACTTTACCAACTAACCTGTAAAAACATCAGCGAAATCAATAATCGCGACGGGCATCCAACACAACATGAACCCAGCAGTCGCGGTCATCATTGTACGCGTAGCCCTGGACTCCTGCTCCCTTCTACGGCCATCCGCTGGCCCAGTGACCGTCATATCAGCTACACGTCGATTATTCACTTTCATCGCTGTATAACACTTCTTATAGGTTATAATAATTATATTCGTAGGAGTAACTATGAATAAAACCTCCACAAGTACTGTATAAATGATGTTTACGTTGAAGGGATAGATACAAAAGGCTTTGCCGGGCTGAAAAGCATAATAGCCCCAACCAACCAACGGCGGTACACTTGCTAGAGATGGCAGTAGCCATAGAAACAGGATTATTATGCGAATATTACTTGGAGAGAAAACTGTGGTGTAGCTGAAAGGCCTTGTGATGGCATAGAACCGGTTGATGGCGATACAGCACATGGTTGCCTAAAAGAAATAAAAATTAGTTGAATGTTAAAAGTAGATTTTCAAGTCTTGAAACGGAGGAAGATAAATTTGCCTTCTTATATCCGCTCTAGAAAATCTGTCTTGGCGTTTGATTCAGCTCGTGCATGATAAAAATTCCCGAAACAGGAAAAGTGGACTAAAAACGTTGAAGAAAGAAAGATAAAATCGGAGATAAAAAAGAAAATTTCGGAATTCACCAAGTAGCTATCAGTGGTCACCCACCCAAGTACTAACCCAGCCCAAAAAGGCTTGACTAAATGTCTTGAAAGAACAACGCATTTAACCACTCGTCTATCGCTCACAAAGAATTACGACAACAATGCGTGCGAAAACAATGCACCACAAAGACTAGGTTATTTTTCTCTTTCAAATCGTATATGGTCTGGGGGCCGGCCAGCCTCTCCCCTGATGCTTCGGCAAAGATTCTCTAACCCTAAGATGACGGAACGGCACTTAAAGGCCGGTCAAGCTCGGAAATCCATACTGCGCCTCAGCTTTCAAGGGAATGTCTCGGGGGTATGGTTAGTGTGTTCACAGACTTTTTTGCATAAATTATCGTTTCAGACCCGGGTTCGAATCCCGGCAGGGTCGCTTTTTTTCTTTTCCTTTTTCCCCCCCCCCTTTTTTTAGGTTTCAGAAACTATAGCACTCTGCAAGCGTGAAGTGAACAAATATGCGTTCAACCAAAATGTTTTTAACTATTTAGATTAGTTCCTTTACGCTAGCTCTTGCAACACTCAATTTTCTTGCTACTTTTATATTTTATCCGTAAAAGATATAGAACAAAACTAAATTCATTCTCAGTCAGGATAAAACATTTTGATTTCTTAGTCATTTATAAATTTGCGTTTCTCGATAGACTTGAGTAACGATACACACAGATATGGCGGTCACCACTTCATCCCCACCTCTTCCCCCCTCATTCCAAAATAGCAAATCGATCCTCTTAGTCGAACCTGGAGAACCTGGGCTTCCTTTGGTCTTACCTCTGAAACAATTCCAAACGAAAAAAGCAAAAAACCATGGATGTCGCATACTGCAGTTCCATAAGGCCACTCTCCCAAGATGAGGACTCCCAATGACAATGGCATGCAGAGAGTCGCCATGAGGATGTCAGAGACCGCGAGGTTTAACACTAACATGTTTGATGGAGTTCTCAGACGAGAGTTCTTTGTCACAACATAACAAACCAGAAGGTTACCAAGAAGAGAAAGAAGAATAAGTAAGATGAGAGCAAGAGACTCGAGACCTTTTGTGGCCGAGGACCTTGAGAGGAGCTCCTTGATTAGACGAGGGTATTCGTACAATGACGCCATCTTGAACACTGCTTTCACGTCTGTAACAAATATAATACATATGTTATCAAACAATTTCATCCTATTATAATAGGATAAAAGCAATACGCTAAAGGGGTAATTTGTAGACTTTATTATAGGCTTTTTATGCTTAACTTACAAGCCGAGACTCTTATTTTAATATACACTTTTTCAAAAAACGTCGCAGCCGAAAAAGCCGAGAAGCGGAGAATTTATTTTTTTGCAATATAAGTTCAAATAAGTGCACAAAACTCAACTACTGCGATACCAAAAGTTTGCCATTGCTTTCGGTCCCGACGTGTCGCTTGTTGCTTTTGGTAGTGACAAACGTTTTTTAAAATAGGTGTATATTTTTTGAAGCAAGCAAGCAAAAAGCAAAGAAAATGAATATATTCCCTCTAAGCAACTGAGAGATTTCTTTACAATAATGGATTTTTTGTTGCTTATGATAATTATAGCCTAGTTTTTCAGTTAAATCGAATAAAGTTTAAACATTTTACATCGTCTTTTCTGAGGTAATTATGGCCAAAAAGTTTTGGTGAAAAAAATACTTTTTCTGTACTCACACTGGAGTCATTTCGATGCACATACATCTTATGGTTCTTTAGCAGCATCGGTGTAATATATATCTAGAAATATCTGTCTGATTTCTGCTGCCGAATTCCTCGATTTATTGTCAAGCGGGCATAAAAAAAATTGAACAAACAAATGTAAAACAAAAAATATGTTCCTATTAGCTTGTAGATCGCATGTATCTTGTGCAAACATTACTAAAAGCTATTTGCCAAACGTCAACTTTTATAGATTTTATGAAATCCTTTTTAAAGCCTTAAAAAGTAATAGAATGGGTACATTTTGTACGTTTTCAGGCCGCCTTCAACCAATTTGCTTAATTTGGTGATTTTGGATTTTTGAGCGATTGTGATTTAGAGAAAAAAATATTCAGTCAATATATGTCGTTCTTTTTAGTAACCTTTTAAAACGTGTTGAAAATTTAAACCCTTTTACAGATAAACTATGATATTTTATCGTACACTAATTAGATAAGGCGGAGAATCTTGATCTTTTTTGCAAAAAAGAACGAAAACACAATGCCATTAAACTGAATTTCACATGTATGTATAAATAAGATACAAAAATATATCTGAGAAGAACATTTACTGTAACACTTTAGTTTGTAATTCTAAGTTAAGCTAACAAAAAGTTAATTAAGATTTCTTAAAGACCTTTCATGTCAAGATTTCTTGTTTGATTACGATTCCACCGCTGCCACCATCCGACTTTCCAACGGCTTAAAATTTCATACGATCAAGGAAATTAACTTCTTATGACCTACAACGAACACCAAGTATAATTGTTTTCTTGGCTAAGAAAGTTCAGAAGTGTATTTCATTGATGTGTGTATTGTTTTCGCTGCCTTGGCAAGTCAAATCCGTATATGACGTCTTCAGGACTAGATTGATAGGAGAAAGTCGAATGTTTTATTAACCAACAATATTGCTATTAAAGTATTTAGATCGGGTCAAGAGCACCTATCATTTAGAAAGTGCGTTAAAGTAAAGTTTACGTAATGAGTTTTGCTTTGCTTTCAACTTAAAAAAGAATTCGGAGCAATCAGAGAAATTGAGCTGTGACAGCAGCATCAACAGCATCAACAACAGCAACAACAATGATATTAACTGATCAGCAACAACAGCGGCAAATAACAGCAACAACAGCTTACCTTGGCCTTTTCTTCAACTCCAATTTCAACGAGAATGAAGAAAACTAAAACTCTGGATCCTTTGTTAGTTGTATCAACCTTATTTTTATTACTGGGATTCTCGTAACAAAAGAACAGTTATAAATTCTAAAGCGGCTGAACAAACGTTCTAGACATTTTTAATTCGTGTGTGAGTGCTACAAACCAAAACATCTGAGATTACAAATAACAGCTTGTCAATAATAAATAGACTTTTCCAGCTCTTTCTGTGGCGACTTCACTGGTTTCCCGCCAAAATAATTACGGTGTTGATTGAGTTTTTTAATAACTTGACTTGAAATGAAGATGTAGACAAGAAAACTTTTTTTATACGTTAAAAATGGCAGATATCATAGATGTCTGTGAGATGCAAATGACCCGGTAGCCTCACTTGTATGATTTTTAAAACGAAAAGATATCTTATCGTGAGCTCAACTGTAGTAACAAGCTGCAAGGATCTAACCAGTTTGATTAAAAAGCATTAATAACAACAAGAACGCTAGCCACTACCACAATAGTAGCAACATAACATGCGCAAAAGCTATGTTAACTGAATTTTTTGAAAATCCCCGTTCTCTAGCTATTTCATGGTACTTTAATTATGTAGTCGAACCTAAACTTTTGGCCCGCGGATGGCTGACTGCAAAATCAGCCATCTCTCATATGTAGATTACTTCCAGAGGATGATTTTCAAGTCAAATTTCAGTGACTTTGAGTGCATATTTACATATTTGAGGAGTGTCTCAAGATCTCCTTAGGCTGTTGAATGGTTTTTATCTGACTTGCAAATTACTGAGAAATTAGTTCGTAGCTGTCGTATATGTTACCTAAATGAAGCAGGTGCAAGCTCAAAAATAAAAACTTTTCTAGGTAAGTTAGTCGCTTGGCTTGTGCCATGTAAATCATGCCTTTTTTTCGATTGAGGAACTTCCCCTCAAAAAAAAAATAAATAAAAAAAAAATAAATAAATAAAAAGAACTACTATATATATATCAGCAAAGACACTTCTATTTCTATTATATATATATATACAGCCTTTTGCAAAAATTATGGCCGCTTTCAATATATATACATATACATCAAATAAATATTAGAAAGTATGGTATGGCTTCACTGATATTTTCATTCAATAGTCTTGATGGTAAACTACTAGAA
>WUAP02133529.1:0-13436 GCA_015163945.2 Stichodactyla helianthus
CTGGCTAAGTGTTGGCTCCGTCGTGTTGTTATCGTTCTAAATTTTTTCTCGTAGTTACAGCCATTCATTTTTATAGTTTTTCATTTGGTACGAAAAATTGGTATTTTCGGAATTTGGTTGGTTGCCATAAAGGTTGAGTTCATTCCCCTGGAAATTTTCCGAAAAGAATGGAATCTAGCTTCGAATGTATTCCGATTTGCCCGGATACACCAAAATGAAAAAACGTTGTCGGGTTCAGAAGGTAAGACCGAGGGGGATTCTCGGTAAATAGTTCATGAGGCCCAAAATATGCGTTGAGCATTGCTGTAATTCTCGAATATTGCTTTCTTCGAGAATTCGAAGCAATGTTCGAGAGTTGTAACAATAAACAATGTCCTATGCATATAATATGGACCTTACAAAGTGCTTACCCATAACCCCTTTCGGTCTTACCTTCAATGGTTTAACCTTTTGAACCCGACAATGTTTTTTCAATTTGGTGTGTACCGAAATTACCGAAAAATCACGTTCCATCTGATAACAGACCAGTAGTTCCAGACTCTTATGTTGTCCCGCCATTCCACTTGGAACGAACCGACTGGAATTTCTCGAACAAATTTGACGAGTCCCCGAATGGTGGGCAAATGGTAAGCTCCTATCCCGTCTGGCTTTTTACTTCAGTGGAAAAATCCTTACCAGTATGCATCGGTCACCCCAATCGAATTTTTTGAACAAATGGAAAGCACCCATGGGCTGTGGCAAATATTTCGTTAGGTTCTAGGCCCTCGCGGTAAGATTGAAGACGCGCGCGCCTTGTTTCCATGCAACGAAATCTATTTTTCTGTGGAGAGGAGCTGATCGGAAATTTTGTAGGTTATTATGCTTAGAAAAATTTTACCGGCGTTTTTAAATTTATTTTGTTCCACAATGAGCAAGGGAAAAAGGACTTTATTTGTAAGACGAATATTCGAGAATGTGTAATTTCCCTAAAAAGAAACCCGTACAATAGACATCAATATAAAAAACGTGTAATCAAAACAGTCTTGCCCTTGTACTTTCCTTATCCGATAAAAATCGATCCCCAAGTTAAACCTCTGCTCAAGATATCTTGGTTTGACGCATCTTCAAAGTCGGCTTTTCAAAAGCAAAAACGTGACGTTGAAGCGAATTCAACATCCAAATACTAAGGCTTAGTATTTGGATGTTGAATTCGAAAAAAGGAGTTTGTTCTCAAAATTAGAGACTTGATTCGTAAACATTACGTTTGAATAGAAGACACGAATGTTAAAAACAAAACTTAGATGTTAAAAACAAAACTTGGATGTTAAAAACGAAACTTGGATGTTAAAAACGAAACTTGGATGTTTAAGACAAAACTTGAATTTTGGCGGAGTTTTAACGCCATATTTAATGAACAATCTTTTGTAATTGGTTAAAGATCACTCCACAACAGTGCCGTCTGTAAGTATTTCCTTAGTTTACCGTCGGCTTGTCGTGATCGCGTTCGCGATCGTAATTTAGGCTTCAATACGATATAAGTTTACTGGACGTAACTTTGAGCAAATAGATTAGGTGAACTTAAAGATTTTTTGTTCTTTACTCTATTTGGCTTTCTTTGTCTTTTTTTCACTTTTGTCTTCCTTGTCACTTTTCTTCTTTCTTTCATTTTCTATTTTCCTTTGTATTTTCCCTTTCCTTTTTGGAAAAGCCAGAGACGAAGTTTCTCTTGCTTCCGAATCATTTCAAGCTAGATCTTAAGCAGAAAACTTAAAATCAAATCTATACCAGACAGTGATCATTGCTTTCTATATAATTAAATGTAATCAGATTCTAGTTGTCCAAAACGAAACGAATCAGTCCGTCAGTCAAATTTCCTTTGCTAAAATTAATCTCTAAAAAGGCGGCATTAATTAATCTGGACTACGCAGTGTATCGATAAATTAAAGTCAAGTAGAAACCATCTCATTGAAGGACGTCTTAGAGCTAATGATGGAAAATCCCCAGACCTTAGTGTCATGTTTGACGATATGTATAAACAAAGCTAAAAGACTTATTTAACTGAATTCACAGCCTTGTAGAAAAGTCTTTGATGCTTCTAGTCTATGATGTTATATTTTAGAAATTATAAAGTCCATACAAGAATATAAGGTTGAACGAAAATTCCCCTTCTAGCCCTGAAGTGATCCGTTCACAGTGAGGGACTAATGTCAGCTCTAATGCCCTCCATAATGACGCTAAGTAACAGTCTGTGTACATCTTCTTAGTCTAGCACAGAGAGGTATTACTTGGAGATTGATCGGTAAACAGTTCGTTAACTCAGCAGTCAATGACAGGTAAGCCTACAATATAGCTGAAGAACAATTCAAAATTTCGACTACAAAAACAGCTTTTGAACTTATGCAGCGAAAACTTATTTTTTAAAAGTACTGCATTTATTAATTGTTAATGTTAGTTTTACACAGCATAATTTCGAATAATGTCGAATAAGAATGTTTGCACAAGTTGCGATTCCAGAATGATACATCGAAAACTGTTTTAAAAATTAGCCTGCGCATTACCGACCAGCTAGATTAAAGATTTTAAGGGGTAAAAAGGATACTTTGTTTGAACAGATAGAGACACACTGCATGGCGTAGAATTATATCTAGAGGGTAACTAACTTTCTCACTAATTCTAAGTTTTATTACTTGAGCGTTCTATCTCGCCTTTTCCTGTTTTTATGCTACGTTTCGAGGCACCATTCTGGTCGTCTTCGTCAGGCACTGCTCAGTCTCTTGACAAAAGTGGTTTCCAAAATTCAATGTCTGCATGAATATTTAATAACTTTTTGTTATTGTTCTGCGTTCAAAAAAAACTTATTAAACATCCATAAAGACATTGAATTTTGGAAAACACTTTTGTCAAAACGACTCAAAAAGAGAACAGTGCCTGACGAAGACAACCAGAATGGCGTCGAAACGTAGCATAAAAAGAATTAATGAACCACTGAGAAGAGTTTCAGAACAGTAAGTTTCTCACTGTTTATCAGGACAGCGCGTTTTGCTACTTTCGACTGAAATAACCTCCCCCCCACCCCCCGTATAAACGATTAAAATAACTCCTTATAGCGTAAGACCTACATATCAGTCTCGAGTGACTTAAAGCAAGGCTCGTAATCAGATGCAAGACTGATAAACATGCAAAGAACTTTAAAACCTAATAATATCAGGGCAGATCGTTTACTAAACCTGCCCTGGTTTCTACTACTTTCTTGCTTAAACGGAATGACTTTAAAAATTTGATAATTCTTCTTGGTTCATAATGAAAAGCTTCTTAACACATGATTGAACAACTTGAAATTATATCAAGGCTGAAAGAAGCCGTTTTTATTTTATTTTAATTTCCCCCAATGATATAGATGAAAAATTGCTGGATTCTGATTGACTGAAAGCAGTGTAGCTTTTGGAAATAGTGACAGTACAGGGAAAAAAAAAAAAAAAAAAAAGGAAATGGCGGATCCACTCTAGTTCATATTAATATGAGATGCGTTTTGAAAATTGAAGAATGCAGTTTCTAGACATGCGCAGATGATAATAATGAACTTAAGGTAAATTGCTGTAAATGAAAACAATAAAATATCTCTTACACAACATTTTGCAGCAAGATTTTTTAATATCTTTTTCAGTCTTACCTACAAAATAAAATTACTGAAATGAGCTGAAAAACAATGATATAATCAAAATAAATGGCTTCAGTTCTCAGTTTCATGACCAGCTCGATATCGTTAGTTAATCTCTTGATAATGAAAAGCAACGAAAATATAATCGAAAAGATTAATTTGCATTCCCATGTCGATTGATTCACGGGAAACTCAAATTCTGAGTCTTATCGAGCCTCAACGTCATAATGAAATAAGGCAATTGGCAGTTGTGCGAATTAAGGGGGATGTTTTACGGGTGGCTTGGGTGGTGTAGCAGTAAAACGTTCGCCTCTCATCACTGTGAGTCCAACGGGTCAGGTCACTGGTTCGAGCCCTGTGGACACCACATGTGAGTAGAGTTTGTTAGATGTGTTGTTCTCTCCCTTGTCACAAGGGTTTTTCTCCGGGTTCTCCGGTTTTCCTCCCTCTATAAAAGTCAATATGTGAGCTGAGAGTTGTATGCTTAAAGCAGTTAATGTAATGGTAGTGTGTGTGAGTGATAGTGCCCCCAATTAGTGTGAAAGTGCTAGAACGACTAGGCACTTAAATAAAGAGAATTATTATCTATAGATTTATTTAGTCTTCGCCTCTTCCACAATCTCAAGCTCGCCATTAAATTGTTAATCCTCGTAATCAAAAAATTAGTTTGATAAGCATTAAATGAATAGAGGAAAAAGAACACTAGTCCTGCTAGAATTCAATTCTCTTTTACTCTTCTATTCTCAATGCTTGCAAAGATTTCAAATAAGATAGAATAAACGAGAAATAGCCTAGTCTAAGAATAATTTCGAAATATCCTCATCAGAATACCATCTCATCAATTAATTTGAAAATGGCAGCTTTGAAAATCCACACTTCAAAAAATTATTAAATGTGTACGTAATAGGAATTTAAAGACTTCGTGGCGCTGACGACAATCCAATTATTTGTAGAGCAATTCATTTTCTCAACTTATCAGTGCGATGTCAATATTTGAGTTGACAGCGAGTTAGCACAGTAAATTAATACAAAATCTTTATAATTTTTGATTTGAAACATTACGAATGCATGTTCTTATTACAGAACGTCTCGAAAATGCTACATTGAGTAGCGTTAGTCATTTTGGATCGATTAACGATCAAAAATGATGGCAGCAAGCACTGGTGCTGGCGTGTTTCGACACGGATATCTTTTCACTTCAAAAATAGGTTAGTAATTCGAATATTAAGCTCTTTCTCGAGATAGGAGATCTTAAAAGCAGGGATTAAAATGATAGCCGCTCAAATATCGCGGGTGGGAACATCGCTGCCCTGATAATTTTTTTCTTACGTCTGCAATCTGAAGAAAGCTTTCGTGGCGAATTAGAAAACGAATGCCGAATTCGAAATGTCCAGTGAGACAAAGCTACCTTTTATTTCCCATTAAAACTAAGAATCTAATTGCTTTTCATTGCAGCATCGGTAGAGAACTGAAAAAAAGATATTCACTAGATAAGAAACATCAAAACAACGCTGGGATCTGAAAATAATTTAGTCTCAAAGTGAATAAACGAAGCTAAGATCAACAAAAGGTAAGATTCTGTCAATTGAAGAGCTCGCTGCGACTTTGGCGGACGCCAATAGAAACGTGTTTAAAAAAAAAAAAAAAAAAATAAGTGGACTTGGCACGAAGATAAGAGAAAAAGGTATGACATGACAATGAAAGGAAGTTATAAACTTTGCAAAACGCGAGAGAAAATTTACTAAACGCAACATCAATTTTTGTCTTATATCATGACCGTCTCACGGACTTAGTTTGGTGAGCGAGCTAGACTTAATCCTTTCCAAAAACATATACGCGAATTAGCTTTTGGAATTACTAGGGCTTGAAGAGTGGAATTAAAGTTAGAAGGAAGAAAAGTGAAAAACATTAGGGAGGGATTTCAAAGCCATAAGAGTCAAGGCAAGCAAAAATATGTCGAATTTTATCTCGAGGGTTCGATAAGTTTCGAATCGGTTCCTGCACTGAGGTTACAGAATCGCAGAAGATATAAAAAAAGTCGAATTTATGCCTCGTAACCGCTAATTTTTAAGACCAATATGTACAGTTCAATTCATATCGACAATATTTGAAACTTTAATATTTAAAATGTTTATCGTGAAGGTCTATGGTTCTCTGTAAACTATGACCATATTTGGGTGCAGTATATCTGAGTTGAGACTTTTTTGAAAGACGACGAGTTTACTACAATATTCTTTCTGAGCGACGTTTTAAACGCATAGTGTACTTCTAAAATAAAATTATCTTTAATAATGCTTTTTGTTCTCGATTATTAGTTAGAGTGGTTTTCAAATCCTTTTCTTGTTCTTGTTCTCTAACTCACAACGCCTTTTTCGTCTTCCTCGTCTTCTTGATCGGTCTTGTTCTTTTTCTTGTTCCTTGTCCTTCTTGTCCTTCTTGTTCTTCTTGTTTCTCATTGTTCTGCTTGCTATTCCGATTCTCCTTGGTCTTCTTACCCTTCTTGTTCTTCTTGTTTCTTTTCTTATTATTACACCTCGAGAAAAACGTCTCAGCAAATGCAACACTCCATGTATCTTCCATCATCAGTGCTAAATTTCTGACAATTTTGTATCCGTTGAGAAACTCCTAATTAAATCTGCCCCTCCCAACTTTAATTAAAAGCATATTTGTTCATTAGTTGGAAAATTACTTGAAATAAGGCTCAGTTCCCTTTTTATAGCTATAGCTTAGCGATTATATATATAAGTTTAAAACTCCAGTTCTGGTGGGCCAGAAAGACTAACTTGTGCGGAACTGTACTTGTATTTTTCAATGATCTTTGGGATCTAGATTTTCGAACATTTTGTTGCAGCAAATTCTCTTCTACTACTAAAATTGGCTACAAATAAGAGTTAGGTATCTTTTCAAATTAACTCTTATTAAATTCGCAAACACATGCTTCAGAATGATGGTTAATTTTCAAATAGTCGTTACTCTTGAAGCAAAATTGTACTCAAATCTCTCCCACTGACAAATCTGCCAAGCATTTCCGTGTAAGTTTATAAGTAGGTTCTACTTTATACTGCATATATCTTTTAAATCCATTGTATTTTATCTTCTTAATTGACGTTTTAAAATTTTGAAACGAGTATATAGACATTTGGGTGCCTATAGTGCTATAGAATGTCCTGCGTGTATTTCTCTATATCTTCGGAGTCACAATTTGTTTCCTGAAGATTTTTAAAAAATATCTCAAACCATTTTATCGTTTGTTTGAGTGCTTACTTGCCATACGTGGCTGCGTCGCTGGAACTGTGCCGGGCGAAAATGAGCGCGAATTAATCTAAGCGAGATTACTCAGACACAGAAGGCGTTGAGGGTTCTTGAAATAGTAAAATTTGATCTTAACAAGTTGAAATCCAGTTTTCATCATCGGCAATCCAGGAGAATTATCGAACAGTCTGGCTGGTGCAGGAATAGTAAAAGCTGTTTTTCTCGCTTCTCGTCTGTTTTTTAGTTATATGCCTTCGAGTAAAGCTTAAGTTAAATATGCTTTTAGTTCGTAATTAAATAACTGATAAGTGGTTTGTTTTGCAGCTCTGGACGTCATTTCTATTGGAGGTCGAGACACGTAAAAAATATCATGAATAGATTTACCTTGAGAGATTTTCTCTTATATTCTAAGCTACATGAATTGAAATCTCACCTCAAAACTCGAATCATTCTTTACTATCTAGACATAAGAATGGTCAATAGTGAGTGAACTATGCAAAAAGTATGCCATATTTAAGTTAGTTAGATAAATGTGAATTAAATGCAATATGGAATACCTGTCATAACAGATTAACAAACAAAAAATATCTTCTTGTATAACTCATTACCTAGTAGGTTTTTTTGTCATTTACAAGTTAATCTTAATTTATTAATTCCAGCACCATTTCCTTGATATCTATCTCACGAACTCAGCGTTGATTCATTTTATTCTTTCTTCGTGAATCCTTCTGAAACTTATTTTCATCAGACCCCAGCCCTGGCTTATTCTTCGTAGAACGTATCTGTCCAACCACTTTTTGCTTCATCTATTTTATCCTCTATCTGTTATCGTGGCATAAGCCTTCACTTATTATAATTTAAGAACTTGGTTTTGCTTAATTCTCGTCACTATTTATATATCTTTTATTCATACTAGCGAGTCTTTATGCTTTTCATAGTGTGCTTATTTGTTCGTTTATTTACTCCTGTACACTTATCCTCTTACCAGGTTATCTGGAAGACATTTGTTTTTCATTAATTCCTTTCATTCACTCACATACTCTCGCTCTCAATTACAAAGCCCATCCATCCATCCACCCATCCATCCATCCATCTATCCATCCATCTCCATCCATCCATCCATCCATCCATCCACCCACCCACCCATCCATCCATCCATCCATCCATCCCATCCATCTCTGTTCATCCATCCATCCATCCATCCATCCACCCATCCATCTATCCCTCCCTCCTTCTATCCATGTGATTTAACCTCCTTTTCGTTGATCTATCCCTTTCAGCCTACTATCTTTCCTTTCATCATGTTTACCATAATCTTTAATCAAAAGATCAAAATTTCCTTCAGCCGTAAATCCTATTAGATTGATAATACAACAATTCGTCATATAATTATTGAGATCAATTCAAAGTCACGCAGTTCGTGATCCATCAACATTGATTCATACATTATTTACCGAACCTTTTGAAACTTCTTGTGAAGTTTTGTCATAATGTACCTTTCAAACGCATCCTTCAATGCATTATCAATATTTATAATCACAAATGCATCTCTTTGCTTGTCCATTTTCGCGCTTTTTTGACATTTCCTTCAAGAAGTAGTATTTATCAGATGTTGCGTGGACATGCGGAAAGCATTGATCTCTTTTTAGTAAATATTACAAATATAAAGTCGATTTGATAAGAGAGGGATCTTTTGGATGTGTTTTTAATTAGGGTTTTTATGTTTTGGTGCTAAGAAAATTAGATTTAGCGAGCTTGCTTCCTTCCTATACCATCGTTTTGTTGGGAGTTTTTGTTACCACTTTACTGAATGGCGTCACATTGATTTTGGTATTATGGTTCGTGAAGTAGAATCTTATTTGTTTAATTACGCTTAACAAAGTGAGTGGATTTAGAACTAGTGTAAAAGGAGTGCTTTGAAGCACGATTTTAGGCTCCCCGATAAAAATACACAAGGTCTGCATTGTCAATTTTGTCTCATTTTGTTAATTAATTTCTTTTTGGAGGGGATTTTGTTGTTTACCAATCATAACTTATCGGAATTCTTTAAAATACATTGGTTAATCAAAAACTCGTCTTGTTCACGTGATCAGAGAGGCTGTCTATATTTGTACTTATATTTGGATCCTTGCATCAGTTGTATATCTTCGTGTTATCGTTCTCGTTGAATGTCTTGTATTGATTTTTGTTCAATCAAATTTAACCTTATCATTGCAACTAGCTACAGAACAACCCAGGAAACAACAAGAAACGAAGCATATGTAGTCAAAACATCTAAGTCGTCTTGAATCTTTAAAGGCAAGTAAAGACCAGAGAGACAGAGAGTTAACTGAACAAATAGTGGATGAAAACAGCTTATTTTCCAACACTATATCCAAGTCATGATAAGGTATGAAAATACTTTCAATGCGAGCGAGTTAATTTCTGTCATCACGACAGCTTTTGCGCGAGCTGAGGGCATCTATCAATGATCAGAGTTAACGAGATTCTTATTCTTTAAAGAAGACTCCAAACCAACCTATAAACTATGTTTCGGAATTCCTGCATTTTAGAGAGAAATAGTCAGTCCAAATTTAAGTCAAAATGCCGTGGAAATAGAAACTTCATTTGCTTCTGGCCAGTGGTATTCAAAATCCCGAAGTAAACAACTTCCACAAATTGAAATCCTTAACACCAAAAAGAAGGGAAATAATTCAGAAGGCGTGGGAAGAAAACACCACGAAACAAGATGTCTTTTTTTCTCCTTGGAAACTAGAATCTATAAAAGCGGCAGTTTTATTAAAGTTTTAATTACTTTTATTCGGCAGTCTTACCAACTAACGAAGATGTTTACAAGCGGGTCTCCTCGAGTTTGCCCGCGAATTTTAACAAAATATAATTAAAAGACGAAAATTTTATCTTAATCTTGAAATGAAAACATCTAATGATTAACGAGGCAATATGTTTTAAAACTATAGACTGTACAAAATGATAATCAGCTTGACGTATTGATGTGAAAGCAATTTTAAAACTTTAAAAACATCTCCAGGGGAACAGTATGCGGTTTGAAAATTGAAATTATTTAAGAAACGCTGTTTTGTTTGCTTAATGAACGAGAAATAAAGAAATTGTCGAAAAAGTATTTACGAATTTGATTCCTAATTTGGGTTTTTCATCATTTGACGCCGATCTTCATATAAATTTTTACCTAGATAAACGTACTATGGCAGATATTTAATAGTTGTTTATAAGAATTGTTGAGTCTTTAAGTAGCTAAATTCCATGCATTGAAAATTGCAACTTAAAGGCAATAAAAGGGATTACAGAGTAAATATATTCAATAGTTAAAAATTCGCTAAAAGTGATTTTTGGGATCAAAGAAGTTCCCGAAGCTGATGGTAAAAAATTTTCTAACCCTTCAGCCGTTCTTGGCGGATGTCTAGAGATTCCTTTTGTAGCTCGTACTTCTGAGGACATGTCGCTTCTGAGAACATTAACAAAAAGCAATATTCAAGTCGCCATAGGGATTTCTGAAGCTACGGTTTATAAAAACGGAGTAAACAAGAGGTGAGGAGAGGAAAATAGTACTTGATAGCCTGAAATGGGCCTTGATTGGAAGACTAAAGCTGCAGTGAAAGTTGCTAATTTTCTTGGTCACTGCATGTGAATGGCACATTGTTTTGTGCCTCGTGTTAATTCGGAATTCGTCAATATTTTCATCCCAGCATGAGAAACAATATAAATGGCACGTCGTTGGGAGAAGGGAAGAAAGAAGAAGAAAAAAGAAAGAAAAAATCAAAGAATGAATGAATGAGAGAGAAGGAAGAACAGGAATTCAAAGAAAACATTGTGTTCCGTATATCTTAACCACCTGCCCCCTGAAGAAGTATTGAAATTGAAATTGATATTAATTAATTTTTAATTTTTTTAATTCGTAAAAACCGAAAACCCCATTTCAGTAAAAAAGGGCATCAAATATTTTTCACTTCTCCAGTAATTCCCTCTTCTTTCTTTCTTTTCTTTCTTTCTTTCTTTCTCTCTCTCTCTTTCTTTCTTTCTTTCCTTCTTTCCTTATCTCATTCTCTCTTTCAGTCTCCTCGATCATGTCGATATTGTTTCTCAAAAGCTTCTTAAATTGTTTTCCTTAACATTGATTAACTCTGAAAACCGCTCAGACAAGATATCACTTGCATAGATTAAAATACATAGTCAGTCCATCATATCCAAAGGTCTTTACTAAAACTAAAAGCCTCAGTGCCTTTTCGGTCGGTCCAAATTCTGTTCAGGAAACGAAAGAAAAGTCGATAGCTGTAAAACGGTTGAAATGAAAAAAGGGGGATTTAGAAGCTAGACTTCCTCTCCATTGAGGCGATATCCAAGGACATTCTATCTATCTAACAGCTTGGCAGACTTTAAAAGTAATTTGAAGGTTTATCCGGTCAAGATTTAAGAATCCTAGTGAATTAATCAAAGTCCGTTCTGCTCAAAACCCATTCATTAATCCAAAGAAATTCTGTCATAGTGGTAATCAATAAAATACTTAGAGAAAGCTAATAGAACAACCTAGTTCATTGCTTTCCTGAGGAACAAATAAAATTAGTATTTTTCAAAACTATTGATTGACATTTTGTGAAAATGCATGCATTAGACTAGAGAGTTCAAGACTTCGGTAACGGCTACTTCGTTTCTCTGTTGTTTTTCTAGCCGTTACTTAAATTTACTAATGAAACTTCCGAAAACTCTTACGAGATTGGCCTTGGAACATGGTATAGAAGGATGTAAATGTCACATTATGATGTTCATCGAAAGCTGTCCTTCTCAGAACAAGAACCATTTAGTAAAGTACTGTATAGAGTTCCATCAGTAATCTGAAACTCGCGCGCTAATTGGCTATTGAGAAGAGGGAATTCATTTAACGTGGAATAGACCTTTTGGACTAACAGGTCACGTGACCACAACCTCCTTAAATCAAGCACCAGTGTCAAAATGAGCTCCAGAAATGAAAAGGACATCTTAATATTAGTAAAAATCTAACAACTAGAAGATGTTTTTCCGTGTGATATCGGTCTAATATCACACGAAAAAACATCTTACGTTTGTTAGTTTTTTTACTAACAAACAATTCCTTATCCCTATAATTGAAAGCCATAACTTTTCTGAAAGGTATCAAAATTATTTTCATAATGTTCCAGTTTCTCCCTATTCTTTATATCAATGGCAGGCGGGTCAACTACAGCCTCGTTCTCGTCCATTTTTCAAGATGGCGGCGGGAACTGTAAAAAGGCCCATTGTATGTCCAGTAGGTTGATTTTTTTCTATCTTGTTGTACTTTCCTCGGCTTTACACTGCTACATAAGATTTAATTGTTCATGAGTGGGAAGCGTACGCTTCTAACTTACAGCTCGTACACGGTACGGTATGCGGTAACACAGTGAAATAGCTTCCCATAAGAACGGTCATCGTATGAGTGGAAAACGTACGGTACTGACTTACAGCACGTACACGGTACGGTATGTACTTAACACTGAAATGGCTTCCCATAGGAATGATTATCGTATGAGTGGGAAACGTACGGTACTGACTTACAGCGCGTACACGGTACGGTATGCAGTAACACTGAAATGGCATCCTACCCCCATTGTAATTTCGTGCGAATCATCCGATCACAAGGCCTAGCTAGTTACGGTTACGGTAAAGTGAAGTACAGCTACAGTACTGAAAAATTGTTCTATATTAAACAGCGGAAAATAATCTGTGGGAGTTCGAGGGTTCAAATCTCTTCGATGTGCAGACATGTAATGCTACTGATCTTGTCTCTCTTTGTATCTCTTATCTGTATAAGAGACTAACTACATATTTTACTGCTTTATGGTTCGAACCCCACAGTGGCAGACGTAACGGTGAAATTTATAGAGACCCCTGTCCTGCTATTGTTACGTACATTTAGTTTTATAGCATAATTTACATCTACGCCTGTTTGCTGTTTGATTCACTGTGGTGTTGGGGTAGAGTAGAGAGTAGGGAATGGGTAGACACCTTTATTTAGACACGCTAGCCCCGTCAACTAAAGCTAAGGGTGGGGTACCTCTCTCCTTTACCCAAGGGGGCTGTTTTTGGCGTTGTTAAGACTTCCACCTCTTCTAGGCAATACAGTTATTGATTATATTTTTAGTAATTTGATATCATTAAAGCGGCTATGTGCTCATGCGCATTGCCAGAATAATTCCAGTCTCCTGTGTTCTGGTGCTTCCCCCGCAAATCAAACTCAACATTACAGTGAATCTGATCTCAGGTTGGCATAAAATATTTTTTTACTTGAGAATGACGAAACAGAATGACGTAAATACTCTGCATTTACTATGATCTGCACATGTCTAACTTTCCTAACACTTTCCACATGGATCAGCAGAGCATCAAAGGACTAGTGATTCTGATAGAGAGATCTAATTTTATTGATCATAATAAGAGGTTAATCTTCCATGGTCTAGGAGCCGACTAACCTCTCCCTTTAGGCTTTGGCTGAGCTCCCTGATTAGTCATTATGGATAGCGGTGTTGGAGCCGAAATC
>WUAP02133540.1:0-13432 GCA_015163945.2 Stichodactyla helianthus
TTACATTTTAAACTCCTGTTAGCATTCTCAAGCTGAAGTTTGTATCAAAAAACCTTTACTTTTTGTTGGTTATAAAAGATTTTCCATGATCCTCCGCAGTCTCAGCTTTCTAGGTGTTTGGTGACTAACTTTATTGAAAAGAGTATATGGTAAATAAAATAAAAAAGAAGATAAAGAAGAACTAGCTATTCATTATTGTCGTTTAAGAAGTGGAGGATGGAAGATTTAAATATCGTCCATTAGCGATAAAATTACAGTGTTACAGATTTCCTTTTATTGGTTATTGTATTCATTACACACCGACGCAGCCTATACTAGATTACTCGCTAGTTTCCATTGATAAAAATACGTTGCTTCAATCAAACACGTTATGAATCAAAACAAGTCAAGAGGTCAGAAGAGCAAACGTTTCAATACTAGCCATAGACTGTATGATTAATCTTTTATGTGGGTTTATCATTTATCCTCCGTTTTCCTGCTCTTTAATACTGTACGTGTTGAAATAAAGAGTTTTTGATCGCAGTCACGCAAGAATTGTTATTCTGACAGTTGCAAATCTTGGTATGTTTCATCGTAAATTCAAAAAATTACAGCGTAGAATAATTGGTCAGAAGGAAAATAACTTTAACTGTCAAGCTTAGCGTGTAAATACGAACGTATAATCTTTCGTTTAATTTATGCAAATTTATGACTGGAACACGATTAAGAACGGTAACACACAGACGCTTTTCCCCCCCATTTTTCCCCCACAGGGGGGACGGGTGGGAAGCGGCTGTCACAGGCTAGCTAAATCAAGAAGAATAATGGGTAACTCCGGGAAGGTGCATTCTTTCATTCATTCATTTTGAGTCGTGGAAGTTGTAGAGCGAATTCCGTCAGAGTTGAAAACGCCACAGCAAAATTGTAACCGCAATGTAACCGTAGCTATGCATTGTGATTGGGTGATTTGCATGGAAACTATGGGAAGCCATTTCGGTGTTCTGGCATACTATACCATGTACATGTTTCTAATGCACACAATAAACCGTCTTCTCAAGGTTGCGTGCGCATCCAATCTTGACGGGCCACAAAACTGAAAAACGCAAATTCAGTAAAATTGAGAAGCAAATTTTACTGAATGAGCACATAACCTTGAGAAATGGGTCTATATATATATGGAAACTGTTGCGAGTATATATATATATATATATACTCGAAATGAATACCACCATACTGGGGAACTATGGGAAGCCATTGCAGTGTTACAGCATACCGTACCGTGTACGTTTCTAATGCATACGATATACTTGCATTTAATGAATACCAATATAATGGGAAGCCATTGCAGTGTTACAGCATACCGTACCGTGTATATGTTTCTGATGCATACCGTATACTCGCAATTGAAAACCACTATGGAAACTGTGGAACCATAACCGTGTACGTGTTGTAAATACAATACCGTATACTCCAGACGGAAAGCCACCATGATGATCATATTCAGTGTTACCTTACCTTTACTTGCAGATGCTCCTCCTCCTCCCACAAGTCGTGCCAAAAGGTTGAGTTCTTCCTTGGCCAGAAGGTTAGGACTGTCTGAAAGTTCCTTAGATATCAAAATGTATCTAATATTATTTTTTATCACAATTCGTCAAGTGTCAACGACGTAATACCTGGTCTGTTTGAACAGATGTCGTACTACTGGTATTCTTTTTCACATTCTGTGAACTTGTTGACGTGGTTGTTTCTATTGGTCTGGATGCTGTATACCTGCAGAGAGAGAGTACATAAGAATTTAACATGCTTAGGCAACTCGAGTGAAGCAACCAAAGTTTGGTATGTACATGTGCTTTATGGCTGAATGCTAACTAGTCAGCACCCCCACCCCTACCACCACCACCACCACCAAGATAATACACCTTAAAAAAATTACTAATTACAGACTGTAAATAAATAACAAAGATGGAGCAACAACAGAGTAATTTTTGTATGACTGTTAAAAATTAATCATGGTTAGGAGGTGATGTGCTGTGACTGTGATGGTGTATTGTAAAGGGTTTGTACAGGATCCCCCGTGAGAATTTCCAAAGCTTTTTCCATAGCTTTCCAAAACCCTTTGACTCAAATTTCCAAAACCACACAAAGCACAAAAATAAAGCCAAATTCATGGATCTGAAACATTCAACATACATTTACCAATGCAAAACAATCAGACAAAAAAATTCCATAACTTTTCCACAGCCTGGCGGACCAAAAATCAATTTTCCAAGACTTTCCAAGACTTTCCCAAACCCGTACAAGCCCTGATTGTAAGCATTTTCATTGGATTAGTAATGCTATTGTATGTGACAGTGCCATGTGTTGTGCCTTTTCACAGTCAGACCAAAACTACTCTAAAGCTTTTCAGGGTAAACACTATCACTCACATGTTTGTTCCTAATTTAATAACACGATCTCCTAGTAATTCAAATGAGCCTGGTTTATCAGTCAAGTGATGTTGACAGCCACTTGAAAAATGAGTTGTCTTGGAAACCTGGCTATCAAGACCAAAATATCTGAAGAGAGGAAAATTGGAAGTTGAAAAGAAATGTCAATAGATAAATAAAACTCAAACAAACAAATAGATGGACAGACAGACAGATAGATACAGGCAAACGAAGACATCGAACACTGGCAAAGACAAATATTCCTTCTATCCTAACACATATAAAATAATACAATATGATGAAAGGAAAAAGGTTGCTAGGGATATGATAATAACCTTATTGTTCCAGGTACTTCAGTGTCCCATGGTACAGGACCATCAATAGATACAACAAATCTGCCATTAGAATTCTGCACTTTGTCTTTCAGAAAGATAGACACTCTGATGTGCATATCCTGGAAGAAGGTCAGAAGGGTTTGACGGACAATCTGGAATTGACCAAGGCTAAGGTCGGCATAGGTCTGCAACAGAATCACTTTCATGTTGAACAAATTATAACTTTTTTCATTAAGCTTTAATAAAACACTTTTCTGTGTTCTATACTGCTTTACCAATGACAAGCAGGATGCTGGGAAGACACAAAAAGTTCTGGAATTACAAGCCATAGGCGAGTGTATGTAAAGCTTTCATGTTTTTCCAACATCCTCAGTCAACAATTAAGCAATTGAACATGAAAAAATGTGATTGCATGTTTTTCATTTGCTGTGAGATCTTGAAGATATGTGTCTAGATGTAAAGCAATGACTCTGTGACTGTGGTATACACCTACTTCAAAAATCGTTGTCGGTGAGAGGCTTCAAGTCTACACGACTAGACCGAAAGGGACTATGGGTAGATCAATGAAACATTAGAAAAACATGATTAGCATAATGGTATACAACTCTAGCCCTGCCTTGACCTTACAGCGAAAACTCACGTGAACGTCACAAGTGACAGAAGCTCAATTTATGCAGAAACTATTAATTGAATACAAATATTACCCATAGTGCTCTTCAGTCCAGTCACGTAGGCTTGAAGCCTCTCACTGACAACGTTTTTTGAAATAGGTGTATACATGGTCACTGATAACATGCACAAAGGAAAGAGAAAATGACTAATAATCCTGGGGAGCAGTCCATTTAAAAATGCCATCAAGTTGGCTCAGTTGGTTGGGCATCAGTCTATTTACAGTTTGATCGGGGTGGTCATTAAGGTTCAAACTCTTCTGGACCCATCCAACACTCAAGGTCTTAAAAATAACTGAGTGGAAGGTGCTATACCTTTGTAATTATTTCAGTCTGCAAATGGTTAGACTTGCACTTTGGTTCAGATGATGATGTTAATCAGGGCTGTCAACCCCCGAAGTTTTCAAATCTGGAGAACTGATAGGGAGGGGATGTCGTGACGTCACAGTTGGTGTATAATATATTCGATGATGTCATATTTAATGTATGATATTTCATCATATGATCAATGACGTCATAATGAATATGATGTTTCTGTGCAAAAAGCACTCGTTGATTTCGATACGTATGTTGAGAGATGGATTGGTAAACTGTTGTATTTGCTAAGAACTTGAGTTCGTTAAGACATGCTATACCTTGTCGTAGTGATAGACATTTTACCACAAAATGCATTAGGCTTTTAGCTATAGATTAAGTATCTCGTATAAGATTTCTCTGCCTTCAGAACCTAGGTAAGCCACGCCTATTTGTGCACTAATCTAGTTCTACTTAGTTTGACTTGTTTTCTTAACCCTTTCACCCCCAAGAGTGCCATTTGACACTCAAAAAGTGCCACTGCCTTAAAAAATCGTAACTTTCTCCATAGCGCAAACATAGACTTGACTACCGGTATCACTTAAGAGCACAGGCTAGTAAGTCCTTGAAATCGAAGTAGCCGCTAAACCTCAAAAAGTCCGCGATTTTGGCGATCTTATTGTTTAAATTTTGACAAGAACGAAAATGACCGTTTTGACATCACAGAAGAAGACCTAAACGCACAGGAATTTGACTTCAGTTTTTTTCATTGAAATCATGGTTGCAAATCCAAGAGTCAACATTCACGGCAAAATGCAGTTCTAGCCCTAGGTTAGAAGCAGTTTTGCCCTCTCTTATTCGCTGCCTTGGCCAAGCGACAGCCACTCGTTTTAGTGCCTTCTGGCCTTTCCTAGATATTTGAATTTCACAACCACACTGCATGCTGGGAAATAGCCAGATTTTTCGACAGGGAACCTTTCCTTCCATACATCTAATAAGCCACCCCGACCTACTGCCAAAATTTCGCGCTTTCTGTGTTCTTCAGTGGCCACAACTTCCAAAAAAACCCCTGGTAGGTCACGAAATTCATCAATAGTCGAGTCCCCCTTTGTTTCAGAGCCGCCATATTTTCGAATGTACAAGCAGAAAACCAAATTCGCCAACGAAGTAGACCGCCTTACTAGATTCTTTTAGAAAGTGGACTCTTTGCTGCCTTCACGCTTAATGATGCTCATCAGGCAGCCACCAAAGATGAAAAAATTGGTTTAATACAGATCAATCAGATTATCGCTTATATTGCAATGGCGTAGCTTGCAAGATTCTTTATAAAGAATGTTTTGATTCAGTTAGCCATGTAGAAAAACGCAAACAGGCAAAGGAATTGAAATTTTATTGCTTAAAAAGTCGAATCTCAAACAAGATGGGAAGCATGGGCAATTATCTTGAGACCAGGAGATTCAGTCAAAAATCTGGACTCCCGGCTTATCCGCGAGTTGACAGCCCTGGTTAATGGTCTTACGCTATGTTGGTAAACCAGGAATAATAGCTGGTAATTGGTCATTGCCAGACCAAAATGGGAAAATGTCTGGTCAAATGTTCATCAGTCAAATTGACTGGTACCAAACAAGCAGAAATAGTCGAGGTATGACTGTCAGAGCTAAATTTTATTTGGCCAGTCACATGATCATGACCACCAGTTATTTTAGCCCTGATAAGGAATACTGGATTGTGCTATATACTAGATGTATCAACACAACTAACCTCATACAAGTGTTTGTAGACATTCTCAACTTGTGTACTAATAGTAGGATTATCAGAAACAAAGCTTCTTATTGCATCCATGTGGTTATAGGTAACAAGAAGGACATCAGAAGGTCTAAGACACAAAGAGACCTGCAAAATAATCCATCATTAGATACCATCCATGCATACTGTTCCAGGAAGCAGGGGTTGTTTTAATGATTTTATGGTAGCCGGTCAATTCAATACAGAGTCAATTCGATAAAGGTCAATTCCAAACACCTTCGGTCAATTCGATACACATGGTAGGTCAATTCGATACACTACCATTAAATGTGATATAAAACAAAACATCGAGGTATAGGAAAGAAAAACCTTAAGAAATAACTCAGGAAAACGTTGATCAGAAACTTTTTAGAGCGAATTTGTGATCGCGAACGGCCATTGTCGATCGAAGTGTTTGGTCATTACACTGTCACGAAGAATGAGTTCAACAACCGATGTTTATTTCCATACATAGCCATTAAACGTGATATAAAACAAAACATCGAGGTATAGGAAAGAAAAAACTTAAGAAATAACTCAGGAAAACGTTGATCAGAAACTGTGTGGAAATAAACATTGGTTGATGAACTCATTCTTTGTGACAGTGTAATGACCAAACACTTCGATCGACAATGGCCGTTCGCGAACACAAATTTGCTCTAAAAAGTTTCTGATCATGGTTAATATGGTTAATATATAACAAGAAAAACTGAAACATTAAGAATGTCACTTTTAAAATTTTGTTAACTGTACAAGCCCTACATTGTAAGACCTTGCGATTGATTAACTAAAGATACCTGATATTTGAAAGCCATAGTCATCAAGTCATACAACTGCAATCAGAAGTAAACAGAATGAATTACTGCACACATATTGTATATAGTAACAGTACAAATCCCAAATGTACGGTATACAATTTAATGAAATATTTGGCAACCGCCACCCGATTAGCTCATTTGGTAGAGCATCGGTCTCTTGCACGGGAGGTCATGGGTTCAAGCCCCGGCCGGACCAACACTCAGGGTCTTAAAATAACTGAGGAGAAGGTGCTGCCTTTGTAATCTGCAAATGGTTAGACCTTCACATGGCTCGGATGATCACGTTAATGGCGGTCCCGAGCATTTGAATATATTCATATAGATATTTGTGCATTATAAATACATACATTTACGCATACTTTTATGCTAAATGTACCTTTTTGTTGCCAAACAAAGCTTGTTTACATAGATATTTGGTAAAAACCAGATAGTTTAACATTAAAAATACTGTGCATTAAAGTATATATGCAAATTATAGTCATCTATTTCACATAAAACTCACATTCATGCCCAGTTATTTAAGTACAAGGCAAAATATTGATCCAGCCGGCCTAAGCCAAGCTGACACAGTACCTTGGGTTAGGTTTACAGTTATGTAATATCAGGGGAGACATTTGAAATATCACAGGGAGCCCGGCTACGCTCTGAGTTAATTATTATATAAAAAGCTGTAAAACCAGAGGGATTTCCTGTGGTTTGAAATGTGAAATGTACTAAAAGCGCACTTTTAAGTAACGTGCTTACATGTAGCTACTACACAGGTAACATGAGATTATCTGAAAATTGATCGGCAATTCAAAATAGTAACACTTGTCTTTAGTAAACAGTCAGACTGACTGTTTACCATGAACTTGCATTACAATGTATTATTATATACCAAGTGTCAAAGTCCAATATTACTCAATTTCTGTTGGTGGAGAGTGTATCATGTGAACGTGAAGAAATTCGTCTCCCTGGCGACAAGTCTGGGAGGGCAATAATATGTTGTGGACCAGGAATAACAAAACCGGAAGTCACATGACTGAAAAAATATCAAAACCGGAAACCAGAATCCACCACATTAGCGTGCACATTTGCAAAATTCATTCTTTCTCTATTTTTTTGTTTTCTTTGACACTTGGTATGATAATAAAGCACTTATTTACTGGGACCTCGGGAAAGCAGTATGTTTTGTGGTCCCTCGGCCGCTGATGTTTCCCTCAGCTTCGCTTCAGGAAACATCAGGGGTCTCGGGACCACAAAACATACTGTTTCCCTCGGTCCCAGTAAATAAGTGTTAATTAATTACCTGTGTAGTGCTAATGAGTTACTTAAACATTAACGCTTTTAGGATGTCTTGCATTTTGGACACCAGGAAACCCATCTGGTTTTACAACTTTATATATATAATCTTTTA
This sequence comes from Stichodactyla helianthus, assembly GCA_015163945.2. Lineage (NCBI taxonomy): Eukaryota > Metazoa > Cnidaria > Anthozoa > Actiniaria > Stichodactylidae > Stichodactyla > Stichodactyla helianthus. The sequence continues at coordinate 7,702 of WUAP02133540.1, forward strand.
TTCAGAGTGTAGCCAGGCTCCCTGTGGAAACATTAAGTACCTCAGGCTTAGATTTAGGGTTGTTTTATTTCTTTGGACATAGAATGTGTTATTGTACTACTTGTTTACATGCACTTTTAAATGCCCTCAGGCATTTCTACTCCTTGTGATTTCTGAGTTGAGTGCACCTCATGGTGGGCTTTAAAGCCAAACAATTTCTTGTTTGGGCTGCAATTAATTGCTCAGTGAATTGTACAATTTCACCCAAGGTTTCATTATCTTCCAAGCTCATTAATATTGCCCTCATGTCTTCTTTCCAAGTCAGATCACTTCGTTCAGTGATGAGACCTTGTGTTGTTGGAGTGCATGGAGTGCCATGGCAAGTGTCAATGTTACATGTATGTAATACTTCACAGAAGGTGACTAATTTGCCATTTAAAAATTCTCCTCCATTATAACATACTATTTTTTTCAGAAACCCAGGCCATACATGTACACATAACAGTAGTTTTGAAATGCTTGAGAATGCTTGATAGCCAAAAAATGAACTAGTTTGAAAATTTCAAACCAGTTTTAAAAATTTGAACTGGTTTGAAAAAATTTGAGTCAAGGCATAACTTGAACCAAGACATGTACACGTTTCATGTGAATAATCCAATCACAACATATAGTTACAGTGCCTTTCATAATCATGCAACCCACAGACAATTGTTTCCAGTTGAAAACATACATTTTGGCTTTTATCTATCAAACTTGCAAGGATAACCAAAGTTTATCTGAATTTGTTGATAATAAGATGGTGTGACAATTTTCAATTTCTAATCATTGGAAAGTGAGCTCTATTGCAGTCATTTAAAAGTTGTAAAATCACAGGGAGAAACTGGAGGAATTGACTATGCTGTAGTGTGATTTCCAGTTCTTTTATGGTAAACTCAAATCTGAAATTTTGAATTGTAAATAAATGGAAGATTCTACTCTCTGGAAGGCGGCAATTGATAATCAGTATCAAAGTCGTAAAACACATAGTATATACTATACCATCATTGTTTATTTCAAATGGTTTGGGGGAACTAGATAGGTTTTACGTATGTCTTCTGTAAGAAGATACTATTCCGATCTGAAACCTGATAGAAGTATTCTGTCAGGTAGATTTACATTGATGAAGTATGTGACTGACTGGATTCGCTGACTTTCTAACGAGAGAAGAATACAGCAGATATGAAGGACAAACTAACTAGACAAAGGTTTCCAACTTTCAAAGTTCAATTTGCTTCTACAGTGCACACTGATAAATATAAACAACAAGACAAATTTCAAACAATACAATTTCAATTTCATGTCCTCCAAGAATGATAGAACATTTGGAGCACATAAATTACACTGGGTGTGAAAATTGTCTTTCACATTGGATCACAGTGGATCATCATTGTAATTTTGAATGACGGCAGCCTTAAACAGCAGTTTTTCAAAAAATGTAAGACTTGTTTGGGTCACATAATTATGAAAATGGCTATACATATTGTAAAGTGCTACAGTATGTTACTGCTATAGCATTAAATCCCTCTCATGATGAAATACTGTCCTAATTCATTTGCAGGATATTTACCTTATCCATACTCGCTGTGTTGAGTCTCATGATTGATGCATGTGCCAGGCGATCAAAGACCGTACGCATAGCTTTCTTGGAGTAGGTATCTTGAGGTTTGAATAATTCTTCTACAAACCTCTTGTTGAACATTGTACCAACAATATCATGCATTACTATTGATTAATTTAAAAAAACATTATTTTGAAGAAATTATAAAAAGAAAGATAGATTTGGGAAATAGCAAAAATTTTAATTCTTCCAAATTGTCATAACCTCAATTATGAATTGAATAACTAATAATTTTTTATTTTTAATTAAACGAAAAGAAAACTTAATTTCTGTGAAAATTTTTACAATGTTTTGCTCATTTAAGTGTAGATGTTTTCCTCAACACCTTTCAATTCCAGACTTTCACTGGTATGAATAATTTACCAGTTCTGTAAAATTGTGTTAGTGTTGATTAAAAGCGATTTTCATGTGAAAATGGACTAATAGGAAAAGTACTCAGGTTTTGTTGTGGAAAAAAATTGAATTGAATAATTTTATGATTTAACCTGTGGCAGAGTCTCCTTTCCCTCTCTCTTTTGTGGAAGAGGTAAAAGGAGACTCTGCTTGCAGGGTACATGTATGTACAGTGCAGCCCAGAAACATGTACATTTGCTTGTGGGCAAATCGCTTGCTGATCGCACTAAGTGCTCGTGATCTGCTCACAATTTGATCGCAATTTGTTCGCACCTTTCTCTATTGTTGCTTGAGATAAATGTACATGTTTCTGGGCTGCACTGGATGATTCATACTGAACAAAACATGGCCAAATATTTGCTTTTCAAGCCCTGACCAAATTAGTCTAAATAAATTTAAGTAGTCTGTATGCCAAAACTTGTGCCAAAACATCTTCCAAGAATAGCAAGAACAATGTCTGCATGAATACATTCTTATATTTTATACAATAGCCTTCTTAGATATGCCTCACCTGTCACTCACAAAAGGTAATTCAGTACAAGGCTTCATGTTAAGGTGGCTCTATACAGTTTTCTTAAGCTCTGACTGGCAATATTCAGAGCAGCACTCAAAAACCCGCTTTCCCTATTTTCAGTAAATGATTTTCACACATGTATGTGTTCACCAAATGATTGAAGTTTGATATAGTGGGTGTGACACGACCATTATCATAAATATAGAGAATAATAGATGGGCGCGCAGAGATATGGAATTTATCTTCAAGTGTTCAATTTGATATCTCACGAGTGAGCACAGCGAATGAGTGAGATATCAAATTTGAACACTTGAAGATAAATTCCATATCTCCAAGCGTCCATGTATTTTTCTGTTTATTATATAAACTATAGTGTTTTCAAGGATTTCTACCACTGAATACTAAAATTTCAATTGGTTGATATTTTCACATGTGAAAAATATCGTTTACGTGTGCTGAAATACGACATTTCTCAGTGGTAGAAATTCTTGTAAAACACTGTAGTTTATATAATAAAATGAAATAAAATTAGATAGAATGAAAATGGAATGAAATAGAATATGAATGAAATAGAGTAGAAATGAGATGGGATAAAATAGAATAAAATCAGATAGAATGAAAATGGAATGGAATGAAATAGAGTAGGAATGGGACAAGATAAAATAGAACAAAAGAGATAATGCTAAAAAATGGAAAAATTGAAGAGAATGACAGTACAATGAAAAGAGAGGAATAGAATAGAAATGAAATGAAATAAACATACCTGAGTGGAATGATAATCATAATAACTGCCTTCTCATGGACATGCCAACCAAACAGAAAAGATCCATATGCACACAAGGTTAAACAACGTAAAAAACCTCTAGCACCATCAGGTCTGTACCATATTCGAAGCAAAGCAGGCTAGGAAAATAAAGAAAAGAATTCTATAAGCACTTATTCAAACATGAGGAACATAAAAAAATGCTTTAAAGTTTGTAGCTAGTTAAGAGAGGAGGATCTTTAGCCCCCAACATTCTGCAATCACTTGAACCTGAAGGAAAACTACAGTGTATAGTTATGATATACAGTCAATTCTAAAAACGTTATCAGTGATCGCATCAAGCCTACACAGCTGGACTGAAAGGGAGTATGGGTAGAAATCACTGAAGTGGTGTTAAAACTGCATATCTGATTAGATAGATTATGTCCCAAGCTTAAAGTATGGACCTTTGCTGGCAAGATTTTTGGATGATGTCCTTGGCATGAAAACTGGAGAAGCAGCCATCTACTTATCAATATCCCAAGGAGTACTCAACGATTTGTTTCAAAATTTAGCAGATTTCCTTTCACAAAATGCAAAGACATACATTTAATGGATGGTTACTTGCAATTATTATTGTATTAGTATGTGTTAACAATACTGTTAATCATTTGCTCTGAACATAGACCCTTCTAATAAATCCCACAACTCTAAGTTTTCTGCACTTGACGTCAAATTTGTTCTTGCAATTGCATTAACACTGTACAGAATTCCAAAGAATATATTTGATGTCAAGTGCGAAAACAAAGAGTTGTGGGATTTATTAGAAGGGTCTATATTCAGAGCAAATAATTAACCACTTCAGTGACATCTATCTGTACTCCTTCTTGATCCAGTCACATAACCTTGAGGCTGGTCAATGACAAGGTTTTTTGAATTGACTGTATACATAGTTTACATAAAAGGCTAATCTTTGCCTTTTGTTTGAAGAAAGCTAGGACTACAAAACATGTCAAAAACATCACAACAACATCAAAAATAATTTCTTGCTTTATGCTTACCATGATTGACAAGAGTGTTAAGATGACAGTTGCTATGGGAGGTACTGACGGGAGAATAAGATGCTGTGATTGGCCAACAAGCCCACCTGTCATAGAGGCCTTGGATTTGACTGCATGTTTAGAAATCAAGCCTACTTTTGGGCCTGTTAGTAAAAACACAACAGCAAATCAAATGAGACAAGTTATGGTAGTTTAGATTGAAAATACAGAAATAGACCTTTTTAATTTGTTAGTTAAATTTCAGCTCATGTCCTTCCCTTCCATAAGCTACACTGTATGGCCTTTACCTATAACAGCAAATGCTTTATCAACAACATTGTAGAGAGCCCATATATTAGGAGCCCAATAGGCATGGCAAAGACCTCTCTTGAAAGGAAATAGTCTGGAAATCAATTGAGGGAGCTGATTCTGAAAAACAAAAATATTAACAAAACTACAGTTGAAACACAAATAAGGGATCTTACATGGGGCATGGAGATATTACTTTTATCTTTGAGTGTTGAAAAGGATTATCAGTAAGTGAAGTTTTTTTCCTTTTGAAGATATTAATTTTTCAAATAGTAAAATAAATAAATAAATGGTCTCCCCTCGTCATGAGGGAACAACAGAAACTGACAACAGACATGTCAGTTTTACATGATATTTCTTGGAGAACTTTTACGGACTGCTATTACCGCGCATATTGCTGCCACACAGTTTACAATCATGAGTAATGTAACTAGTGTATGCCTCCGAGACCAGACTGTTGAACCAGGAAACAATACCCTACTCTTATACGAATAGCTCAACAGGTTCTTTAATGTCCCCCATTTACAGGTAAAGGAAGGGATGGGAAACAGGACCTACAGTTTAAAGTCCTTATTCAAGAAGACCTGAAGGTCTAACCATTTGCAGATGTATTACAAAGGCAGCAACTTCTCAGTTATTTTAAGACCCTGAGTGGTGGTCCAGCCGGGGCTTGAACCCACGACCTCCCACACAACAGACCGATGCCCTACCAACTGAGCTAACTGGGCGGCAGTTTAAAAAAAGGTTATCAAAGCAATGATTGAAAATTGACAATAGGAGACTGGAAGGGATGTCAGTTTTTTAATTTTAATTAATTCATTAATGGTTTCACTTGATACTACGGTAAAGCTTTCCATGCTATTTTCAGTTCTGCAGGTGAATATACAGTATGTCTGCGAGTGTGTGTTTCATGTGAATAAATGAGTTTATTTACCAACCACCCTTGCTGCCTCCTACTGTCAATTGTCAATCAATGCTGCAACAATGCTTTTTGAAATAAGTGTATATTAAATAAAATAAAAATAAATAAATCTCTTTATTTAAGTGCCTAGTCGTTCTAGCGCTTTCGCACTAATTGGGGGCACTATCACTCACAC
>WUAP02133551.1:0-13430 GCA_015163945.2 Stichodactyla helianthus
CAAAGAAGCGAAGTCGGAGTTATCAGTATTATGCGCAGCCGTGGTGCGCAGTGCAAAACTACGGAATTACCTTAAGATAACTGGAAGCCAATTACAATCTCATCGGCTTTAGCCAACAGCCGAAATCAGATAAAAAATTCATGTTTTTAAGACTCTGTTTCACGAGCCGGTACATTCGTGTATAACACAAGCTATAAAACTATACCTACTGAAAAACCTAAAGATAGGAATCCAGAAACTTCATGTGCCATTTCAAGGAATTATTATATCGTTTTTCCAGCACGTTCAACTAGATAATTTTCCAATATTTCAATTAGACGTTAATAATCCATATAATGATTTCTTGGGTCTTTTGGCGATACCATAGTTCATAGTGCGATAGTTTATCTCTTTCCAGCGAAATGACTGATATATCCGCTAGCAAAGCTCAGAGTACTAAGTTGCTTTTATCATTCGAAAGAGCTTTTCTTACATTTTTTTAAAAATTTACCTTAATGATAGGAATTCGAAATGGATTCATATAAAGATAACATTTTTTAGGTAGCCTATAAAGGTTTTCCATTATTTGATCGAAACCAACGCCTTGATATGGTTTGGAGTCTTCTAGTTCAGTCAGTATTGCGACAGATAATTCGCACTCAGAGAGTATTTACTAAGTTGATATGATCTATTTTTGTAGACTTTTTTGAACCAAAAATGAGTGCTGTCGTCGTTTGTTTGTACATTTTTTCCGTCGTATTTGAGTTCGGCTTCATATATATCGCCAAGTTCCGATATCTAACTCTCTCTGACCGACAAAAGACCGACAAAAACATCTCTGAGCTGTTTTCCAATTATTCGTTGATTTAATGTTTGAATTTGACGAGTTTATTCTTGATTCCCGCTTTATAATCCTGCAAGGTATGGGGCATAACATTGCAAACTTGATCAAAAGTTTTTACTCTCACTGTCGCAATAAAAAGTCATTTGTTCTAGCGACCAAGGTACACTACTATGTGAACGTGGGAAGATAAATACGACAAGCCACTATTTATCACTCTATGTACATTGATAGTTATTCCAATCTCCCGCAACGTCTACTACGGCGCAAACTTTAATAACAAGGGCTGGCATTTCATTATATTCTCAAACACTCTATAAATATTCAAGATTTTAATTTAAATAATGATCACGGCGCCCGAGAAAGAGAGGAAAAAGACTCGATTATCCTCGGGACTTCAAAGAAATCAAATCAAAACATAACGAAAAACTAGTTACTTGATCAAAAGAATTGTAAACAAAGACTTATGTGTATAAATATATATTTAGTTTTCTCTATTTGTTGTTAAGAGAGTACGGAGCATAGAATCGTATGCATTATTGATCACTGTCTTTGAACTTTTTCTTCTACAATAGAGTTTTACTATTTTCTAGAGTGTATTGATAATGTATTGGAAACCCACACACATTGAACCACAACAATACACCTAGCTTACGTTCTGTCTCTAAGAATAGCTTCGTGGTAAAGTCTTGATTAAGTTTTCTCCTCCATTGTAGAAACAAATACAGACTCCGATAGAGCGTTAGAAAGTGCAAATTATAAGAATGAGGTTAAAGTAACTTTGAAAACAACTGAGTAAATATGAAGACTAAAACTCTTGATGTGGCTCAAAGAAAGAAAAAATCGTACTTTGTACAAAACACATTGACCCAGGGAAACTGCGCTGCGGTTTTCAGATTTTTCTTTCTCCTACGCACGTTTTTATTACATTTTATCAAAGTGGGCCTTTGCACGAAAAGGTGATAAACAATGTTTACAAACTAATAAACAAACTTGTGTTTATTTCTTTATTTTGCTTGCTAATATTATTGGCAATTGAATTCCTTGGCTGTGAACTGATGATATAGCTCAGTGGGTGGGTTCTTTCTCTAGTCAATCCGCCAGGCACGAAAAAAAAAAAACCTTACGTAAGACACCCGGTTAAAAGATATCAATGCCGAAAATAAATAGTTCGGAATTCAACCGAAACATGACCAGTTCATATATAATAAACGCTGTCTGACACTAACGTCTTTTAAATCTTAATAAAAATGCATTTAAAAAAGCACGGTGTTTCCAGACCGCGGCGATTCGACGTAGCTCACTAGCTTATTGTGCTAGTTGAAGTTGATTGACAATTAAAAAATCTCTGCTCTGACAGGGACTTCTGGAAGTGTAAGAATCTTGAGCGGTGAATTGAAAGGTTGCTCAAGAAAGAAAGAAAAATCAAAATCAACTTAAATTTCTAAACGAATTATTTAGTTCTTGTCTTTATTACGGATTTTTTAGCCGTGTTCTGATGTGTTTTGGAGTCATACATGTTTAATCAGTGTCCACACAGTTCGTGGAACGTTACTTTTTTCAAGTCAATAACTACGACATGGAACTTGCGTCCTCGTTTTATGACTCATGTCAATCCGCCGGAATTTTCATGAGCTATCAGTTGATGGCTTGAGTATTATAGAGTATATTTGTCGCATATATTAACTTGAACCAGTAAAACCTCTTTATGTTTCTGCCACCAGCTGATTAGAGTAAGAAAGAATCTTATTTGGACATTTGATTAGCATTCGATGACTTAACCGTGTAATTTACGATTCATGACTAAAAAACCGAACGAACAAAATAGGCAACTCTTTTGAAGTTGCTTCCGCTGGCTCCCTTATTAGCATTTCTGTCAGAATCGTATTGTGATCAAAATGAATAAATTATGAGCATTATTTTGAAAGAACAACTGCAGCAGCTGAGAGTATCGCAGAGTTCCCGTTCAAGTCTATACTAGAGCAGGCATGCAGTGAGTTAGTTAGGAACACGGATCATGGGGCTACTTTATAGTCACCAAACCAATCACAACAAAAAAGTCAAAACAGATTCAGTTTGGCGGCAAAACGGCACTCGTAATCTGGAGAAAACTCTGTCAAGTACTGGTTAACACAATTAAGCTTCGTCAGTGTACGACTGATTCGGAATCCCGATGAACTGGAGGTGTCATAGATGTTTTTGCCTTACTTTCGTTCTGTGCTGTATTTTGCCTGTACTCGCTGTTCCAGTTCCAAGACCACTTCCAGATGACTGGGTTTTACCGAAGACTGGCGTTCTTTATCGATCATTTTACCGCTTCCAAGGTTGGTTGGTTGTGAGGTTTATTTTTTAATTATTGCCTAGGCTGCTGTTAGTGTGTTTCTTTGATTGAGAGTAACTCTGAGATTAAAAATAAGACTCCTATATTTTGAAGACTTCGAGTGTTTACCATTCATGAATTGCCTTGGTATTTACTTCCAGGAAAGAATCGGCTTTCTCAATTCACGGGGCGTACGTCTTCAGTTAGCTCGTTCTTGATTTTCACGTAAATCTAGAGACATGCTCATATCATTTGACTGAACAGCAAACATGATTTGTCGTTAGGGAAGCTCGAATTAAAAAACACACATAAAATTCTATGGTTTTTATCTTTATTCATACAAAATCCAACAACATTAAGTCGACGGCAGATTAAATTCACTGAGCTTGCATGATTGATACTTTATTTTCTTAATTCTAAAGGAATATATCAGCTTTGACAGCTTTGAGGTCGTCGTCATAATCTGCACACATTCCCTAGTGCAGTCATTAGTCTTTTTTGATGTACGCTGATTATATTTGACTTCGTTCGTCTTAAAAGTAAACTCACTGATAAACGGCATTTTGATTCATCGCCAAAATAAATAATTCCAACCTACATAGTTTATATATATTTACAGTTTACTTTGAGCGATGATACGGTTTCTTTTTGTTTCATACGTTAAAAGGAAGGAATGTTTAATATAAATTTAATGTCCGAGTCACTTTGCTTCTTAATGCGGATTTTCATCGCCTCTACAAGGAATTATCTAGTAAGGAATTGAATTTTTTATTGAAGTCCTTGTGAAATTCTTATCCAGAGCTTATGTTCATATTTTTTGATTCAATCGATCATAGTTAGAATCGATTCAGTAATAAATAGTTTCACTACTAGTTTCTCTATGTCAAGATTATCTTCAAATACATTCAGCTCGTTTCTGTGGTACGTAATGAAGAAGAAGTTGACACCAACCATTGTATTTGGTTTATTGTAGCTAATGGTATTGTACCGGAACCCAAATATGGTTCTTCTGAGTCATTTGAAAAATAGTTCTATACCGTCGTCAGCACTGAGATAACATGAATAAGTAGGGAAAGTATCAATCAAGCTTCAGGCAAACGAACTGGACATGTTCTTGCTAGGATTCTTTCTGAAGCCAGTAGTAAGCTTATTCAAATCTTGAGGAACGGACGTGTGAGCTGCACCTCTGCCGCCATAAAGGACACGTAGTTTGATTAGATGTGCCTATAGGAAGCTTCTAGATATATACCACTGATTACTCAGTAGTGGGCATTAGGAACTGAATTGTCTTTTTTGATTGACTGTAAAGATCTTGTTAGCACTTTTTAAAACTAGTGGTCGTAGGCCGTGTCAAGATCTTCATAACCGTGCTTTTATTACCATTAAGAGATTTTAGTGCTCTAAAAGGAATCTGATTGGTCCTCGGATACTCACGAATTCATTCATTTTTTATTATCGTTTAATTTGTTCTCTGCTGTGTCGATTGTACTTCACTGGAATTCAGTGATGAGAAAAAATAAAAATAAAAATAGATAAAGGAATAAATAAACAAACAAATAAATAAATAGATAAATAAATAAAAACAAGCGAAAATTTCATTATATCTCAACATCAATTCTATTGGTTTTAGAGCTTCTTTAGCTACTCCAGACTATTAATATCCATTCAATTTATTAACAGTATTTTCTTAATTAGAAGAAAATTCTCCTATTGTTCAAAGACAGTCTAAACGAGCAAAAAATTTCATTAACGAATGCTTTACAATGGGCAAAGTATTTTCCCCTATTTTTTTTTTTTTTTTTCGGTAAATTGCATTTGATTCCATATTTTTGTTTTGTCTTTCTGTAGCTGTGAAGATAATGAAGACAGTAGTTAATGTGATTGACTTTATGATAAGATATTACTTTCAGGCTCTTTACTACGGAAGAAAGTTCTGTACAAGCATGGACTAAGACTCACGCGATTATGACGTGTTTAGACCGCGTGCCACATGCAGTCATGAGAATATTTTACGTACAAACTGCGTCAGATCCGTTAGAGCAAATTTACTCATAAAAAAATCAGAGATCCCCGATCATCCAATTTTTGTAACAACCCGCAAGACTCCATTACTACGTATGTACTCATCATATGACGTCATAGCTCCATTTTGATGGAATTAACCTCAAAACTCTTCGGCTTTGTCAACTCTTCGGTCATTGTCCGTGTTCATGATAAATTACAGGTTAGTTCAATTTGGGCTCTCGGTTTCCAACAGAAGTAGAGGGGTTTCCACATAATGGGTCATGAAAGTGAGGCGTGATGGGATGATGTTTTGCATTGTATCTCAATCGAGGTCGTTTCGCTAGCACCTGTTTAGTAATTATATTAATATTTGTTTGCAGTTTCCATAGCAACATGCATCATGGGATATTCATCCCCGCTCCCCATGAAACCATATCTGAAGTCACAATTTCTTTTCCAAAAAAACAAAAATTAAAACTAGGCGGCAAGGTCAGAACAATTAAACGTCAACATGTCGACAATGTTACTCGTTTGGAAAAAAAATCGAGAATGGTTTGAAAAGCCAAAATCTTGATTTTATGACTCTTAATAAAAATAAATAAATTAAAAATAAATTAAAAAAACGACAAAATAAAGATTTCTGATTTACAGGCTTTGGCACTAGCAATACCATTGGTTAACTTGCATATTCAGGCCGCCTATAGTGTATAGCTTGCGTAGATATGATCGATTTCTTAACGGCTGAATAATTTAACTGCAATCATGAGACCTTTCCCAAATTCGCTTGGATGATCACGAAACAGTGGTTCCAAGTCGAGACTGAACTTGATTTTTTTGTTTATCAAGGCCAACCTCGACTTGAAACCATTGTTTCGTGATCAACCAAGCGAATTCGAGAAAGGTCTATTACTTTCCGAAATAAGCATCCTGGATTTTTCTTTCATTTTAATTGATTAATTTGGGACCATACATCCAGACATCGATTGCTGAAGCGTCGTACGGCAGGGCGAAACCATTTACGGGTCAGCTGGAGATTTCGGCTCCAACACCGCTATCCATAATGACTAATCAGGGAGCTCGGCCGAAGCCTAAAGGGAGAGGTTAGTCGGCCCCTAGACCATGGAAGATTAACCTCTTACTGTGATTAGTGACAATCGCTGTCTTTCTCTGAGAGCTAGTTGTTCTTTGTAACTTTGATCCATGCGGGAGGTGTTAGAAAAGTTAGACTTGCGCAGACAATAGTATACAGAGTATGTATAGCATTTAGTTCAATGTCATTCTCAAGTAAAAATGTGTTTTAAACTGCTCCAGAATACTTTGGTACTATCAATGACAAATCAGTGTTTGTGTCGTTAAATTGGAAATCCGCTTTAGTTTGCTCGATTTTGGTTTTAATGCCTGACAAGAGAAAATGAGGTAAGAGAAGGAATCCCTGATACTGGGTTCTTTACCCATCATATCAGCCCTTCGTTCTATTTTTAGGTTGGTGTTTATTTTGAGAATGGAACATGATTGGTCAGATCGTAGTGGCCTCGCAGGCTTGGTAACAAACTAAAAGTAGGTCTTCTTCTAAAAATAGAACGAAGGGCTGATGTGATGGGGTACCAGGGATTCCTTCTCTTACCTCATTTTCTCTTGTGCCAGACTATCGATAAACGCCGAAGGTTTTTGATAATTCTATTCGTCAGTCCTTGTCCTTCTAAATTACATAACATTATAGAAACATTGGGGAAGGGGGGAACAGCCACAAAACGAGAGACAGTAAGGAGGGATCACAGTTGTTAATATGAAATTTGATCCATAACGAGGGGCTTTGACACAATCAAGGAATGATTAGCCTGGGTTTCATCACATTTTAAATGCATATTATTCATTGATCCCCTCAAACAATAGCTCCACCAATCAGGGAGTCACAGTTTTCCCAAAGGAATATGACAGGACCGATAAACAACATCATAAACCTCTCGATTTCAGGGAGATATATAGCTTTTATTGCCAATTCTTCCAAACCATATATAATTTTTAGCAATCAACATTTGTTTTGATGCCTTAACCTGATAAAATGTTTTGGCTTGTCGGCCGTAGCAACAGTAACTATGGAGCAGTGGAAATATGAATTCTTTGAAACTGTACAAAATTACTAATAAACCCAGTTGCAAATGTTTACATCCGCTGATCGCAATACATGATATACGCGCATTCCTGTAGGCAAAACACTCTGTCAGTGCTAATATTTGCTTATGGTCTTTGAGTTTGACCGTCCATTTCATTGCATTTTTCCTTGAAACTTTACGTATTTTTTAGAAGTAATAATTAGCAGTCTTCCTGATAAATTTCGACACTCGTTTTACCTATACGGATATATGCGCGTGCGTCATGTTTATATAATGTTTGAAGTAGCAGTGCAAAAGGTATATAGCTGTTAATGAAAAACAGTGTTGGTCACCCTGCGGATTAACATCGAAACGAGCCATTTTTCATTTCTATTAGACTTGGGAATTTTGCATGCGCATGCCTGCAGCTGCTGATCAATTGATTAAGTGATCGCTGACGCAGTAATATCCTAATAAATCAGTTTTTGCTGCATTCCTTTTTTCTTTGCCTTTTTGTTTTTTTAGCGATAAATAACAATCCGGTTATTTTAAATGTAGTGTGGGAAAAGGTGTCCTGACCTGACCATGAAATTTCACGTGGCCGTCTTTGTATATAAGTAGAGCAACAACGCGCAACAACAACAACCAAAATGCCTATATTAGGAAATCGAAGTTGCCCGAGATTGCCTCGCTCCCATGCTCATCCACAGGGTGCCCAACAACGTTTTATGATTAGACCCAAAATGTGCTGTTCACTGAAGGTCTTTAATGATGTGAAGACAAAATATTTTCTCGATTCATTAAGCATTTAGTTTATGGAAATTAGCGGCGGCCATTATTGCATAAGGTCTATATCTTTTAAAAAGGACTTTTCTGAAGCTGGGGAACTAAACATCAATACAGAAGGAGGACAAACCAACGTTTTGATGATAAGTTGTGGTTGGCCTTAGTAAAAACGATATAACCGAGTAGAATGGGCGCGACTACAACATTGACTCATTGGGTGACATCATCACCTCTCTTCATCCTATATGTAGACATATTCAAATCAACGTTAATTTGACAGACGTTATCGCACAACTAGCCAATCCCAGTAGAACGTTTTTTAGGCTCTTATCGATACTAGCTAATTGGTAACAATGTTTTTTCTTGACTCCCAGCGTGACTCAAGCGTCTTCATAAAGTAAGTGTAATCAAGAACCCTTTTACCTGGCTGTTTTATGAGAAATGTAATCTTTATTGCGAATTGTAAATTGTACTCATTAAATCGATTTTTGCTTCATCCTAATGATATCCTGGGATCCAGAGACTATTTCTCGTTCTGGCTTTCGCAGTTTCGTCCTATCGACGAAGAGACGTAGAACCATTGGAATCCCAGTGTATCCTATTGAGGACTATTCAAGCTGTTTTCACCAGTTTCTGATTAATTGCGTAAGAAAATTCCATCCTATTTGGATTTACCAATTGATTAGATGGATTTCTCGTAAAACGTCTTGGTGCAGAACCAAGCTACCACTTTTTTTCCTATAGCACATGAGAATACGCCTAATTTTTGATTCATTAATCATTGGCTTATCGTTTTCCCGTTATGGAGTGAAAAATAGGAAATGACTTGATAAGACTGCAGAACAAAATCCTCAACTTTCTACAAGATTTTTATCGAGTTTAGTAGAATTCCAGACATCATCTTAACATGATTAGTGCTAGAATGGATTAAAATTTTAGATGCATTTAAAGATCCTTCCTCTTATGATAAGCCCATGGAATCGGAAAATAAAGAAAACTTTTAAAATTATGAAAAGCATATTTTGTTTGTTTATTTGTTTTATTGAAATCAACAATGCAAACCAAATCAAAAATCAAAACGTTTATTCCTGTATTATTTTATTATTATTATTCCTATTATTATTTATCACCCGCGTATCCGCAATGGCTAGGTTTGGACCCTGGTCATTTATAGAGAGAGCAAAGATGGCTCTCGGTATGAATCTGACTAAAGACTTGAGCTTGAATTGACTTACATACTACAGACGGATTTTGTCCTTTAGCCAGGGGTTTGCTAACAACAGTTGCACTTGAAATCATCCCAAACAAATAATACCAGGGTAGATGACCTCCCATGTAGTGCCGCTCTGTTTGATAGAAGTTTCTAGTCTACTGGAAGTAACTGAACTGAACAAATCACAATCTCTTAGTTTTAATACTGAGTTAATCAATGGAAATTTCTCGTTAACCTCATAGATATAATAACAAGACTTAATGAGAGTAATTACGACACTAAATACGAAAAATGTATATCAACCTGTAGTTTTATTGCTTACTCTAGCTCAGCTGTCATTCTTAACGTTCTTCTGTTCTGTCTGATCAAATACTCATAGTTCTGTTACAACTCATACTGTTACAGTTACTTAATCGAAGATTTCGACCTTTTTTTCTCAAAACTGACCGACCAAAGAGATATTTCATGACAAAAGAATAAAGGAAACAATCCGGCTTGGAACCCAGCGAGTATTCTAACGAACTTTTCGAAATTAGTGACTATTAAACACAATCATCTACAAACTTCATAAAATTCCAATCAGCTGTTGCCAAATAAGCGCTGGTCTTGCATACTGTCACAGAGTTTGAATAGAGTAGAGATATTACTTTTGACAAACTAACTAACCCTAATTGAACCTGTTCTTCACCGCTAAATTAATAAAAAATCCTGGAGTTAAATACATTCGCTTGCAAAACATCACGCGAGCAGTTATTTTTGATCAAAAAACCTGGTTCTTTTTCTGTTATATTGAGGATAAGAAACCAGGTCGACGTTAGAATCGATGCATTTGAGGAGAATGTCAAAGAAATGTTATAAGATATAGGGATTAGAGGAAAGCGATGGGTAGACGGGGTATAGCAACTAGCTGGGTGGTAACTCAGCCGCAATGAAGTCTGGCTACTGTAAAAACTGCGTTTTCAAGTAACCACAGTGGGATATCAACTTTGAAGAATTTAAAAACTCGACACATATTTGAAATTACAAATCACTGCTACCATTAAAGGAAGGGGTTTCTGTTCATAAGACGGCAAACAGATTTGACGCGACACAATGACCTGCGCCAGATTTCTTCGGCCTGTTCTCGTTGCTGGTTTTGTAGCTTTAGTTGTTGCAATCTTGAGCGCTAGTAAAGTTGGTGCTCAGTGTCAAAGTCCATGTGAAGCCAGGCATAATTCGTCTAACATCACAGGCCCTCGATGGCCAGAAGAGGTGAAGAAGGAAGAGGGTACGTAGACTTTGAGGAGTTTCCCCTCGTTTCATGTAATCTAAAATCAAGATGGCGTGTGTTTATCAATCTTATCTTGCCACTACCGACTGAACCAAGGTTACAGAATGCAACCAATTCTTTCGAGATATCAACTTTTTGGTTTATAATCATGGTGTTAAATACAAAAGTCAATTCAGTTATATTTAATCGCAACTGAGACTCTCTGAGAGAGAACCGCTTTACTTATACTCCGATACACTCCACTTCGATTCCAGCTCCTGCATTGTTATATATATTTTGGGCTGTAGAATGTAGAACAACGTTACCTTTTCAATATTTAAACGTGTTTTTTTTTTTTTATTTTTTTTTTTTTTATTTAGGGAAACGTTATGTAACTTTGGGTACCGCTTCATAACAATACATTAAATTTATTTAAGCTTCTAATATCCACATATGCCTGTTTATCTATAACCCTTACCATGAATTTATTCTAAATTATGTGACCAATATTTCATTTTGTGCAAGCTTTTCTCTGGCTTTTCTCTATATTTATGGGCTCTAATTTTAGTGACCCTTGAAACACATCAATATTATCAACTAAAGAAATGTTTTTACGAATTATTATTATTACGTATTTATCTATTTATTTCGTTGTCGTTGTTCCCGTTGTTGTTGTTGTTGTTATTCTGGTGTTTAGATGTAAATATTTTGATGGAGAAGCTTTACATTCCATTGAACAACATCACAGCAGCTTGGAATTCCAATTGCTTTCAATGCTTCGATAGATAATCATATCCTTTTAGATCTGTTTAATAGCGCTTTTCTTATTCTGTTACTGATCAATTAAACTCTGAATTTTGTTTTAGCCAATAGTATTCACTCCTTATGCTTAAGTCACTGTTGATATTCATTCTAATTTGTAAACGCACAGAGTGCTAAGTGGTAAATATATTAAGTTGTGACCAGTTTTTGCCTGCTTGTTATCAATATTTTACACTATATTTAGAATTTAGAAATTATCATTTTGAATTTCGCGGGTCCGAAGAACTCTAGTTTAAGATTCATACACACTAAGGGGTTTGCTCCAGGGGCAGGCTCCCGGGTCATTTTGCACAACCAGTAACAAACACGAGAGAGCATGCTGCGGGAGCTTGCTGCATGGTGTGGTCATGGTCGCTGATATTTAGCTAGTTCAATATCAGTGAGCGGTAGCCGGGGGCAAAATTCTGCTCCCGCCACAACCTTTTTTACATGAAACCTTTGGTACACACGAAGGAGCAAAACGACCCTGCAGTTTGCTCCCGGAGCAAAACCCTTAGTGTGTATAGGCCTTGATCCATATGTCTTGAAATGAGAAATCAAGTCTAATTGTCCATGAGTTGTTAGTAACATTTTTTTCGTAAATATTTTTATACTATGAATCGGCAGTATTGGCTTAACAAATCGACGAACGTTGCGATCCTTGTGCACTGAATACGCACAACTTGTATAATATTCTTCTCCACATTTTCCCACCTAGAATGCGCCGGGGATCATCCACATACTAGGACTCGTAGCTGCGTAACAGATCATCTAAACCACACCCTTATCTTTGCATTGTTTTTTGTTTAGGTTCAAGATATCCAAATGCAGCTCACTACTGGCCATTCAATGCAACTTCAAGCTCCAAAACGCTTCTTGATGTTCGTGGAAAGTGTAAGACACTAACATACAATGGAGTTCGCACTACATACGCAGAGCAACTTGGTCCCGTGCTTTCCCTGGATGGGATTGATGACTGGATAGTTATTAGTGGTATTCGTAGCAAGTGTATAAATGATCCTACCCTTTGTAGTAAAGGTTTAACGGTCGCGTTTTGGCTTAAGTATCACGGAGGTAAGATGAATCTTTACTATAATATATGTCCTGAAGGGGGAGATGCCAATCCTATTTTCCAGGGTCCAAGTCCAATTTCCTAAAAAATATAGCTTTGATTGGACATGCTTTTAAAGTCTTTAAAACATTTTTTCATTCTCATTTTGTTGTGTTTTTCCCCTCCCGTTCCATTAACCTAAATCCCATTTTTTCCAGGAAAAAAATAGGCATATCCCAGTTCTCATTTTCACGTTCGCGAGACCCTCATATAAGTAGCACAATTTTCTATTACCCATACGAGAAATCAAGATGATTCAAAACATTCTGGACTAGACTAGCAGGATTGGCCGGGTACTTGTGCTGCCGTGGGTATCAGAGAGGTCCTCTCGCTCCTGTTCCCGGCGGGCGCCAAAGAGCATGAGGCTCTAGTGGAGAAAGAGCCTCTATAAACCCAGGGTTGCATTACACACTAGTTTGTTTAACTTCACGTCTGTCACTCGGTAGAGCTTTTAAGTTGTGACGTACCCTAAGGATGAGGATTAAAATGGCGCAATAGAATCCTATATAGATGTTTGCACCAGCCTGGCCTTCATTTTGTTACGCGAAATAGGGTTTTAAGGACGTTCATGGGCATTGTTTCTGCGCATCCTTTCTGCGCGCGCGCTCGAGCTCTTTTATCTTATAAACTTGTATGATCTTTAATAGAGTGATGGGACTTAACCTGTGAAACAGAAACTAATATTTAAAGTCTAAAGTCTAACTATCGAGTTTGAGCGCCCTGTTGGCAGCACATGCTTCTACTGGCTCTTTAAATTTCACCCGGTTTTATTATATATATATATTTATTTACATTTTAACTCCACTACGAAGAATATTAGAGCTGATTACATTACATTATACTCTCATTTAATGGCGCTTTCATACTCAAGATCAAGCTTGAAGAATATTATTTCTTCTATTCCTTCTAATCGGCGCTCGCTGGAGCCGTTATTGTGGAGAGAGCTAGTCGAGACTGGAATTTCGCGAGTGAAACCTACACGAAGAGGATGTCGTGCTGGTAGTGCGAAGAGAAGACCTATCACCGCTATTGT
>WUAP02133562.1:0-13426 GCA_015163945.2 Stichodactyla helianthus
AACGAAGGAACGAAGGAACGAAGGAACGAAGGAACGAAGGAACGAAGGAACGAAGGAACGAAGGAACGAAGGAACGAGGGAACGAAGGAAGGAAGGAAGGAACGAACGAACGAACGAACGAACGACTAAAGGAAGGAACGCAGGAAGGAACGGCAGGAAGGAACACAGGAAGGAACGAGGGAAAGAATGTGCCGCAAAAAGGGGACTTCGAGTCCTATTGTACAGCGCCAGCTTCGGGCAAAATCTTAAATAATGATAAAGAAAGAAAGAAGGAAAGAAAGGAGAGAAAAGGAGAAGGGAACAAGACAAGATAAATAAGTGACCGAGCGCGTTAACATGAAAAGGAAAAACTGAATTAATGCTGAAATATTTTAATTCCTTGGACAGAAAGGACATCACGAAAGAAGGCAAAGATTAGGCAGAAAAAGACAGATGTAGGTTGAGGGGAAGTGAAGGATTGAGTTCAGTAATTAAAGTATTTTCATAACAAGTTGAGTGTGTTAGTAAACTTTAAGTACAATATACACTAATATTGGGAAATCAAACTCTCTTTAAATCAGTTCTAGTTTACTGACGAGAAATGCTGCAGCAAAAATTTTTCGAGAATTAACCAGAAAATTTGATGTGTGCAGAGATTAGAGCATAGGAAATAAGAAACTTCATTTAAGGAAAAAGCTAAAAGAATAATAAATAAAGCATTAAAGATAAGGTTGCCAGGTTTCCTCTTTGGTTGACCTTTGTCATTTATTGTGAATTGCATGTGTGATCACTACAGTGAGTGTTCTCCCAACATATGGCTACGTTCACACGCATAACTTCGTATTATGACTCGTTGCAACAATCCCAGAAAGGCTTATTTATCTTCCCAAAAGTACAGGCAATAAGTATTTTTGGGAAAAATCTATTAAAATAGCAGGGGAAATATTATAACAGCCTGCTGATGACAATGAGACTCGAGTTGTTTAAAAAATAGGGCACGAAAAATGAACCTTATGACTTGTTCCGAAAACTAGAAAGCTGGCGTTTGTCTTCTTTGAAGAACCAGCAATAAAATTATTCATTGAAAATCATCCCAAAATAGAAAATAAAACAATAAACTAGTTTTGTTAATGACTATTGCTCCTTATTTTTCAAAGGGGCACGAACTTGCAACCCGGATGGTAGTCTCTGGTTTCACGCGTCGGCTTTTAACACTAGCTCAATGGGCTGTTAAGCTTAATGTTCCTACTAAGAGACAGTTTTAACATGGATTTTTTTGTTAACTAAAGCTTTTTGAAGCTAGTGTCATTGAAGGCATTGTTTCTATGGGACTTGGAAGATGTTAGTATGACATCCATGTAATTTAGTATCCTGCATTTTTCGCTGATAGTTCTGTACTGCTAAGTTATGACAAAGTTCATGAATTCCATATATTTGTTCTTCCATATGAACTTTAAATTTACTTCAATAGGAAAACTCTAAGTTATAAATCGGTAATTCAGGTCAGAAAGCGAAAGGTAAAGTCGTTTGGTACTAAGATTTTGTACTTTTTCTTGTGTTCATTTGTAAATCATATTGCACATTTTTACCGATTTTCTTTGAAAGCTTAATTAAAACAACAACGATTTATATCGACAAGATGCTTTGGACGCTTCTTGTAGTTTTTAAAACATTTCGTTAAATCCTTAGTGTTTTTGTTTTCTCAAAAAGCAAGCAAGACTTAGAATGAGTGAAACAACAAAGATATATATTTGGATTTGTCGTCTTCATTTTAAAGGATTTCTCTTTTTTAATAGGCAAACATTTGTCGGACTTTCTCATTAAAAAACGACAGTCCTTTATGTTGAAATACACTAAGTGATTTCTCTTTTATATCTGTATACAGTTAGTTAAATTCAGTAATTTATTTCTCTACTAACTATGTCAAAAGATAAGAACCTTAAACCAATCTAGAAATACTTTAAACAAAAGGCTATTTCATACTCTCTCATATTTTTGATTCCCATATTTATATTATATTCATTTTTAATATTGTTTAAGGCATGTAACTTTATAGTTTTTATTTTATTCCACAAAGATGAACATACTATTCATACAATTCCTGTTTTCTAATTTTTATGCTAAATATTTAAGATAGTTCCTGTCAGACGGACGCAACATTTTTTTCTGAGTTCCCTGTCAAGCTTGTGACCAACTGATTATATATATCTATCATTTCTTTTCTAGCTGAGATTCTTTTTATTGATATTTAAGAAGTTATAGCTCACTACCCAGATTTATAATGTTGTTTGGGATATCCACGTCTCGGACACAACTTTCTAGAATTTTATCGTCATATAAACTTATTTCAAAAAATCGTTGCCACAGCCGAAAGCAACAAGCCAAGCTCACAAAGCCTTCGGGTGGTTTTTCCAATAGTATCTATTCCGAGACGCGGTCATTTTAGTCTTTTTACAATATATGGCAGGCTGCAAGTTCAAATGTGTGCCCGAAAACTCAGCTAATACGATACAAAGAGTTTGGTTTCGGTCCCGACTTGTCGCTTGTTTTTGGCTATGATAGCGTTTTATGAATATAGGTGTAGGTCAAACGAAATGTCAATAAAACTGAATTATTAATGAGTTATGAAAATTTGAATTACCATCTCCCTGTCAGGGTACATTCAATAGCACAAAAATATGTTGACACAGACAAAATGTTTTGGGTAAGAAAGTATAGACCCTTTCAACATTCTGTTCCTTTGGCGTCCAAATGTTCAAATGTTTCCAAGTGCAGTCCGTTTCAAAGCTTTTAAAAACCTAAAATAGGTACTCTAAGGATGTGAAGGCTTTTTAATTTACGGTTCTTCTTTTAAATAAAGAAGTAAAGCTGTTATTCACTCGGTTTAACTTGCTTGAGATTTATGTTCGCGACGAAGCATTTTTGCCGAAATTTTTTGTCCTTAAACTAATTGTCTTGATTGTTAATTCGGTTTAGACCAAATGCCTGACATCTAAGAAGTCTTCCTAACTTTGATTCCAATCTTGTTTATAAGTAGTAATCCTGGACTCCGAAATAGTTCAAAAAGACTTTGTATGTTAAGATACCGAAAACTGCAAATGAAGTGTATTGTTTCTTTTTCAGTGTGGCCTGGATCTTCCGAGTCTCTCAAGTGAAATTAAATTCTCAAATAAAATCTATTACTTAACCATCTTGTTGTGTATTATTCTTTGAACTTATCTCACCGCTTTGTTTTACTTGTTTACCAAATACATTTTACTTAGAATCAGTGAAATCCAATCAGTAAAATCAAAATCAACGAGTAGAAGTGAAGGCGATTCTTCTTCACATCTTTTCCAAAATGAAACTGAATTGTTATATTGTTTTGGAACATTTTCATTTAACAAATATGGACAATATCGGTAAATATTCGTAGTGGTATTGGACTATTCGTAAATTTTCCCTTTAATTTAGCAAACATATGATAAAGTACGGGGTGTGTTCGAGACCTCCTAGGTAATTCTTGGAACAAAATTAAGTCCCTCATTTCAGCAAGAAATAATTACCTTAAGACCTATTTAATTGATGAAATAGAAATTGGATTTCCCCTCCCATTATATTCCATCCTACACTATAATATTTGAGTTTGCTGGTCCGAAATTTAACAAACAAATTATGATTAAGAAAAGTTTCACTGATCTGCTGGGACAAAACTATTTTTAATCCCATCCAAAGAGTAAAGTTTGCCAGTGTTTTTACATTACATTTGGGATCATTTCCACTAAAGCAGCTTTCGTGTAACACTATATAGTGTAAATCTTAATCCCTGTGTACCTTTGACCAAATCCACAGGCTTAAGCGTGGGTTCAGGAAGTGCCTTTGTACTAATTGTAATTATCAGGCCTCAATAAAGACCACAAGTCTACTAGACACTTTCTTTTTACCGGAAGACTAGTTTAATAAACTCCTTCTTGGGGAGTGTTCATTTAGGGCTAACACTGCATTCTCGAATAACTTGCTTCCTGCGTTTCTGGTAATTTGGATATTTTCTTATTCAATGATTTCTGGGCTAATTTAAGTAAAGAGCCCAGAAATGGTTTGCCAGTAACGATCTCAAAGGTGATTATTTTAGAACCGACTCGGTAGGCAAGCAAACGCCCCCTTTTCTGCTATTGTCCTTTTTTTATTAAACAAACGTTTTTTCAAAGATTGGCTTTTCGAATATGTATTCTTGAAACCAAAACTATAGCTGCAAGTTAGTAGGCGACTGACTCACTAGGTTTTTTATGGAACTATAGCAAGAAGGGTCACTGTTGTATTCTTTACAAAAAGAGGGTGCGCTTCGGGTTGACACGGCTCTGAAATAATGGGAAACCTCAGCCGGGAAAGAGAACAAATGCTAGCCAAAATTTTTGGTGAATTTCAGCCTCTTTAGCCTGGAATTAGAATATAATGCAAGAAGATTTAATAAAAGTAATATAAAACACAATTAATTCGCTTGATGGAAATATTTTTTAAAATAACTGTGCCTTTTGGGAATGACTGAATGGCGCTTCAATATTTTGACCTTTGGAGTCGGTGTATAGTTGGACGCCCCGCCAAATAGACGTGAGACGTATTGCGTATTAATTTGGGCTGTTGTTGTACACTGGACCAACGTAAGCAACAATAGCAGTAAAGATGTATACATACGAACAACAATAACAAGAAGAAAAACATTAAAACACCACCTTAAGGGTTTAATATATGACCTTACAACGGAATTCAATACTGAGAACAAAGCGAGACTTTATCATAAACTGGTTTGAATTTTTCCGACCGAGTGTTGCGAAATCTGTTTATCCTTCTTTCCATTGCCGATCTTACTTCGAACCTTATAAGATAAAGAATTTGAACACCAAATTTTGAAACATTAAACTGAACACATCAGTTTATCAGTTCCCCACTACAAAGAGCAGAATGTTTCTTTCAAAGAGTACCGCCTTTGGAAAATACGAATTTCTTGTCGAACCAAAAACACAAAGTTTCGCGAGCCTAAACAAATTCCAAAAATGCTTCCATGACTCCTGCATCAGCAGAAAACAAAGGGTCTTTCTTAGGTTTTCGCGTCCCCAAAGGATGAAAGACCAAACTGAGCCAAATAAACGGATAATAAAGCCAGTAGTAATCACATTTGATTTTCAGATGAAACTTGCGGTCTGATGTACTGAAATTATTTTATTGCAACTGAGCGTGAAGTATACTCAATCAGAGCCCCTGTTGCCTATTCTCACTCGCTCTAGCTTTACTTTCAGCTGCTTAATCCATGTACAACTGAATGTGGCTTTTGGAAACGTGCGAGATGCTACTTCATATGAACTCTAGATAAGTCCTAAAATGAGGACTTCTTGCTAGGAAAACGAAATTGGTTTTATTTGCATTGAGCGGATGAATTGAGTCCTCAGTTCAATTGCCACTTTTCAAAGTTCGTTAAAAAGAAATTGTAAAGTATATTGAGATGTGAAATGATATTGCACATTATTCAGTATCAGCTTCTTATTTTTCGCGAGATTTGTAGCAGAGAATTCATAATGTTAGTGCAGTAGTGAGCGTTTTCTCTGCTTGACAAAAGCTGCCGACGTGAGGATGTTTGCTCGTCCTTTTTGCATTTCAAAGCCAAACTTCACATCTGGTCTAGCGTACGCAAATTTTTCTCTGCTATTTTGTGCGAAAACAAATAAATATTTAGCTTGTTTGTCAAGTAAATGCTTTGGCGCGCACTGATTTTTGACTAGTATCCTTTCTAAGTGAAAATGGATTCTTTACATGACTCAGTTTGCACGTTAAACTGTCCAAACTCGACGGTATTTTCTTCCTGTTTCTAAAGAATCCCCCATTTCAATCTAGTTTCTTCTCAACTAATCCATTTTTAAGCTTTTATAAACACTATTTTTGGACGGATAAATCATAAATTTGAGGCAATAACAGATTGTTATCTCACGCCTACTAAATAAACACTCCAGCTTTAATGATGAGGTAGAAGCCTTTTTTTCTCAAAGGCCAAAAATATGGATGAAATAGGCCAGTTTGTTTTGCAGAATTTTCTTCTTACAATAAGGATTTAACGCTGTAAAAGCAAGACTATTTTTTGTTTCCAAATATACACGTAGCATAAGTTGTCGCTTTGCTTCAGGATGATATAAAAAACATGGTGGACGGGGCTGGAAGTGTTCGGCTTTCAATGACAATTTGTGGCTTTAATACGAGATAGATTTACTCCACTTTTGTATCAATCTTTATTATTAATTGTAAAAATCACCTTGGATGCGTTATTACAAAAAGAAATAAACAGAATTAAGTTCTGTACAATATCAGAGAGAGCCTCTTTGTAACTCTTGTCGAAGTAGGAAGAAAAGGTGTCAGTAATCACGTGCTAAAACAAACAGTTTGTCCATTATTTGTAAGTTTACGTCTTTGAAGTGTCTTGAGCTATACTTCCCCCAAAAAAGACGAAAAAATAGCTATATGAATTAAGTCCATTTATTAAACATCCAGTACCACACCCAAGCTACTTTGGTCGAGGTAACTCTACTAAATTATTAAGAAGCTTCGGTCTTAATTAGGAACTCACAGAGCAATAGTTTATAGTCTCCTATCAGATGGAATACGACAGACTTGATTACTGAGACAAGTGACGAAGATGGCTTCTCTGTCAAAGATAATGAATCGCCAACAATCACAGACAAGCAGAGCTGGCCAGGCCATATACGCATTTATAAATCTCATATTATTATTAGTTGCGATGGAGCTAACAGCTCCTACAGATGGATGTCGAGTTGTCAAATCGTGTATTAACTTTTAAGAAATTGTAAATTGTATTTATTCCTACTTTGTATCGCTGTGGATCTATATATCTAATCTAATATCAGCTCACTAGGCTAAACAGACCATGAGAATTTCAATGAAACCGACTTTTATGAACCCAATGGACGCATCGCAATTTATACCTGAATCCGTGTACTTAAAACAATGACTTTGCAAAGAGACTAAGCAATACCAGTTGGGTCCACAAAAATGTAGATTCTCTCAATGAGTAAACTAATTTTGCTAAGATGTTTCCGTTTGAGTCTGTAATACATGTCTTTTCTAAAGAGACCCTTGCCGAAGAGACAGCTCTCGTCGGGGGTCCTCAATCAAATAAAATTTCTTTACACATGGAATTCGAAAATACGATTTCAAACAACTCAAGCAAAACAAGTGAAGTTTCACGTCACAAAGTGACGGTCCTAACTTTTATCAATATTTACAAATACTTCCGAGATAAATCTTATTAACTATAAACTAAGGTCAATACTCTAGATGTCTTAGGAAAACTTTTAGGTTGAACTAGTCCTTCAGTGTCTTTCAACTGACCATTTTTAACTGTCGTGTAGCTGGTGTGATTAAGAATTCGATGATGTGTTGGTTACATGTCTCTAGCTGGTTGTAAGCAGTGTGAGTTCTTGGTATGGGAGCTTCACATTCAGTGCACTGCACGATTAATCTCCTCTAGTTTCCTTAGGACTGCTTATCATCAAAGCCAGCAGTACAATTGAAACGAAGAACTGAGATCTTGATGTACTTCAACGATTTTCAGATTAAAGCCACAGTTCCAAACTTTAACCTATGTT
The DNA here is from genome assembly GCA_015163945.2 of Stichodactyla helianthus. NCBI lineage: Eukaryota > Metazoa > Cnidaria > Anthozoa > Actiniaria > Stichodactylidae > Stichodactyla > Stichodactyla helianthus. Next base: position 7,608 of record WUAP02133562.1, read on the forward strand.
TTCTTTATATTACTCCGAATAAAATTTTCGTCTGGTATTGATCAATTTAGCACGAAAACCAAATAGGACTCCTTTCTCGGTTTTCACTAGTTCCAGTAGAATTAGTACTGTCGGAGGAATTGACACCAAGTTGAACGCTAGATGAAGACGGAGAAGTAGGATTTTGGGATTCTTGGCTTGAGTTGTTGCCTGGCTCTAGCAGAAGAGGCGGCGAAGGAGATAGCCCGTGCAGTTTCATATGCTTTCGGAGAGACGAAGGATGAGTATAGCTTTTATTACACCCTTGATATTTACAATAATACGGCTTGTCAGATGTATGAACGTGGGAGTGCTTTTTACGATCGCTCGAGTTTGCGAAGCGCCTGTCGCATCCAGGGTGTTCACAAATAAACGGTTTTTCTCCAGTATGAGTTCTCTTATGTATTTTCAAGTTTTCCGAGCGAGCAAATAGTTTACCACAGCCCGGAAAGGGACATGGAAACGGCTTCTCTCCCGTGTGGACTCGTATATGGTTGACAAGTTTGTATTTGGCCTTGAACGGTTGCCCATTCCTTGTGCAGTTTCGCCAATGACAGACATGTAAAGGTGAATCATTTTGACTAATGTGTTCGTCGTTAATATGTCTAACAATATCGTGCATAATACTGAACTGCTTGCCACATATCTTGCCTTTGCCATAGTTTTGCGGATCGATCCATTCACAGCTCATAATTTTTGGACTGACAAACGAGGAATACATGTTCTGGTGGTGAGGCAATTGACGATGGTGGTCATAGACGAACGAGGGTTGAGAGTAAAGATCCACTCTAGGATAGCCGACTTCACTGGTACTACGAAATGGTCCATAAGGTCTTTGTTGTGATTCAAGGTCTGGTGGGACTGGCATTTGAGGATACATCCAGCTTCGTCCGTGAGACTTCATCTCTGGTTTGGGTTGATGCAAGGCGATTGGGCTGAAATTTGTTGGACATTGTGGGTAGCGAGAACCACCATTAGAAATCGAGTCGTACATGCTATGTCCAAGTGGAATCCCTGACGGTGAAACTAGAGGGTAATCGTGGTTTGAAGATGAGCAAGACGTTCGCATCTGATTCACATGTGACTGGAACGAATAAGATGGCCCTTCGCTGCCTATCATTGACTTGGGGTTGTAAATAGTTTCCGGGATTCGATGAGGTAAGTGAAGTCCTCTGGTAAGCATGCTTTGATTTGCTTCGGGGAAAGGACTTAGGCCAAACGGCGATTCCTTAGTTGGATCAATAGCCAACGCTCTTTCAATACCTTGGTGCGTTCCTCCCTGGCTGTACATGGATATATTGTCCATGCTTGACACTCTCAGTCAATACTCTAGTTTAGCGTGTCTTTGCGAGTGTCAAGTGATTACCTTCGACGTGCAACTCGCTTTTAAACCGCGCTGCTATTCACAAACCTGCCCGCTTACAACGATTAAACGAATCGCCGGGGTTTGTCGCTGAATGGGATGCATCTGGGCTGTTCTCTCGAATCCCAGCTTGATACCACTAAACTCTATCTATTGGTTATTCTGCTAGATGTTTTGGCAACAGGCTGTCCATGCGATCACTCAATAACCCAGGCTAGGTAATACATCACACATATGGTACAGAATATCGACAACCATTAATCGTTCGACGCACCAAAACTCTTTGCCCTCCAAACCACAACAAACAAGTCTACATTTCCATGACCTTGAAAGCAGGAATATTATACGTTTGAAATGATCGGTACTTGGAGTCTTTGTTCTTTTGCTGTTTTTTAACGGGAAATGTCATGGTGATCGAAGCTCTTGGATACTGGCATGTGGCGTATTATACATATTGACACCTGATCATAGGGGGCACTATAGCCTTTATTTGTTGACGCTGCATGGATCTGTATAATACCAATAGAAGAGCTCACTCAATTATCTACTTACCTACGTTCATTCACCATTTTGGAGGCTCAAATTGTGACCTAAGGAAGAGGAAGTTAGAGAGCCGGGCTAAGAAATCTTTAAACAGTTCGTGTTTCTCCTAAAATTTATTCTCAAATAAATAAAATTGTAGTACTAAGATTGATTGCTGTTCATTGAGGCCATTTGATCGTTGTTCTTTCTGCTGCTCACTGTTATACCGAGGCGTCGTCTCGCCATGCCTCATTGAAAATGACGAAGTTGGCCTTTGTGAGGCTTGATGACAGAAGTTTAATGTTCGTATTATGTGGGCTCCGCCTCTTCTGATGAAACTTGCTTTCCTCGGGTCACGGAACGATACGCCGCTTTAAAACCTCATTTATACGCACAAAAAAGACGGTACCGTACCGTATAATTCATAGTACCACTGCTCCATAGTTACATTTTCTACGTTCAACAAGTCCAGATATTATGTATCCTAAGAAGACGTACAAAGAATCGACAATAAAAGCTAAAACTTGGTCAGAAATCGAGAGGATTATGATGTTGTTTGTCGGACCTGCCATATTCGTTTGGGTAAACTTGTAGCGACATGATTTTTGAAGCTATTATTTAATCTATATATTTGATACGGTGCCTTGACGTTATCCGTGTCGAGACTAACTCGGTGGTCTCGGCAACTAAATTAACGGGTACGAGTGCCAATATCTTCTCCTTGACGGATTCGTTTACACGATGAAAACTAGTAGCGGTGTCGTGCCGTAAAACGGAAGGTACCTTACCAAAGATTATATCTGTCTTCAAGTTCTAAACCTTTAAGAATACCCAGAAGATGTTAAAGGACAAAGTGTTATAAAAAGTAACCAAGGAAGTAAAACTGATTTTTATCGTTTCTATGAGTTGGAAAAAAAAATCTTATCGTCAAGAATTTAATCACGCTTAACGTCTTTAGAAATATTTACCGAAAACAAAACAGATCCTATGAATGATGAAGTGGTTATGATTTACCTATATAATCCTTTTAATGGGCAGTTAGCGAAAACTGATAGCGTTTAACTTTACTTACTTAAACATACTTCATTAGTATACTTCACATCACTATGGTAACAGTTGTTTAACAAATTTAGTTTTGGGAAAGGTCGACTTCTTTCACTAAAAAGTGACCTTAACTGCTATGCTTGTGAAACATTTGTATTTAGTTTTCTCTTGTTCAGACTTTTTATGTCGCACACTTTATATTTAAATAGGTGACGCTAAACAAACAATAATTTCCTTGAATACATAAAAATACCCTATCTTATTTTAGAATTATTTGTTCTCTAGTGCTACTCTATCTACGGCCAGAAACGTAAACTACGAGATTGAATATTATTTTTGCTAATTTATGATTTATATCTTGATCATTGTCGTCGGAAATTTATCGTTGTTAGCGCCTACTCCGTGCACATAGTTTAGTTTACCCTCTCATCAGGTAGAAAATTCATCCGGCATTGGTCTTAACATAGATTTTTGATTTTAGGAATGCATTGTATGGCCACCTAAATGCTAAGGCGGTCGTCTTTGATATGCTTTGATTCGGCAGGCATGGAAAACGAACGATACAGGCTGAGAGCATTTGAAAAGCCCACCAAGTCAGGAAGTGGTACCTGCCTGATAACTGTTATGGTTATTATAATCGTCTCCTTTTAAAGCCCTTATGTTTTTACTTCGCCATTTCGTTGTATCCCCCCTTGCTAGAGATTTTTATTTTTACATTCGAAAAACAAGAGAAAGGGAGTAGCCATTTTAGAAAAAAAGAGCCTTCTTTTCTAAGTAAATCCATGGGTTCAAAAAAACCTCCCACCATGCAACAAGCAACTCATACAGCTAATGTTAAGGCGGAACAGGTATTTACCGTTAGGTAAAAAGATAACTTGAGGCGGCCATTCCTTATTTGTTTTCGAAGAGTTCTCACTATAAAATTATAATAATGCACTAATTATTGAGCTAGAATTTCGCAGGAAATTATAAACATCCGCTACTAACACAAGGCCACAATTTCAGCCCAGAAAATACAAGAAAAAGTCCAACTCATGCTAAACTTTTTCCCTTTTCCAAGTACGTAGGAAGAATTACTACATAAAAATTATAAATTCGAATCGTTTGTAGAGATGGCAGACAGGATGAAGGTAGATTTGCTTCAACGGCGTTATAAAAAATACTGGAGCTTTTCCTTTTTAAGACACGATTGTAATGTGAATCCCTTTTTTTACTTTACCGACAAGACCAACGCAGCTCAGAACTATTTCTTTTTTTATTATTATTTTTGGACCGGAATACTTCATAAAGTTTGACTGTATCATATAGTGATTTGTTAGTGAATTTCAATCTCAGGATTCGATTTCCCCTATGACAGGAGTGACACAATCTAATTAGGAACATTAGAACTACAGTATATATTCCAGTCTAATATACTACTGTCTTGATAGTGTACAATTGCCATGAGACAACATGGCCTTCGAGTTGGTCATTGCACCCGTTATGTTATGAACGAACGGCTAAACAACTTCTTTATTTGATTCCAGATATAAAAGCTTAAAACAATCTTCCCGAATATGCGCTAGAGTATCCAGCACATATAGTCTTGAAAAGAAATTCTGACCTTCGCATGCTTCGTCTCCCAGGTTATGCGGAAGATTACAAAAGAGCGAAAAACCTCAGACTGCATTATCTAGGGCTATCACGCTAGAGCACTCGACCCTTTTAATTACAAAAAAGGACCAAACAAAGCCCCCTTCACTAATATTGAATTTTGTATATTTTGAATGATTTATTTGTCATGCTGAGATTATTTAAGTAACGTCGAAATTTTTCTGCTTATTGACGCTTTATGGAGATGCCCCATCCAGAAGCATGCCTTTTTATTTGGAAAAACCGACTACCGCTCTCGGACATGCTGTCTAGATTCTCGGTGACCTTTGCTTTTAAGCGAATCATTGTATGCACATTATGCCCTCAATGAGGAAAATTTTGAAAAACAAGACGTACTAATTTATCGTCGGCTTATAAATGGAAACTAGCGAGTAAACTAGTATGGGCTGCGTCGGTGTGTAATGAATACAATAACCAATAAAAGGAAATCTGTAACACCGTGAAAAAAGAGAAATATACTTAACTGACGTTTCGAGCTTTCGCCCTTCGTCGGAGTTTTTACTCTGACGAAGGGCGAAAGCTCGAAACGTCAGTAAAAGTTAAGTATCTCTCTCTTTTTTCACGGTGTTACAGATTTCCTTTTATTGGTTATTATCGTCGGCTTAGCTCCATCAGTCCACGGAAAGCGAGCGAAGCTTTACAAATCGCATCTGGGCATACAGAGGACATGAGTAAAGTAACTTTCACCTTTTTTTCTCAAACATATGGTTCTTCTTCACTCTAACCGACTGCGCCTAGTCTAGTTACTTATTATTATTATTATTATTTTTTTTTTTTAGGGCTAAGAAAAAGTATATCATGACAACGAAGGATTTTGTTTTAAATCTGCCAGTATATGTAAAGAGAAATAGCCCTCTTCCGAGTTCTCGAAAAAAATACATAAAGGCGAAGCTTCGTGCGAAATCACGCTTGAGGGCGTGAAACGACTAACTTGTCACTGTTTTCTGTATGACTTCGCGATTTACTTGTAAAATTATACTTTTAAGCGACAGAAGAAGTCAAAGAAATGTCAGTCGTTTCGAGTCACAAAGTATAATTTCGCACGAAGCCTCGTCCATGCATCTTTTTCCGAAAACTCTTTAGAAAATTTGTATTTGTTTTCACTTTAAGGTGGCTGGCTACTATTGAATCGAGTTTCTGAGCCGAATTACCATGGTAACCTTCGGAATTTTACTGAAAAAGATTGAAGGACCATACGTGTTTTGAACTTCAAGAAGGT
>WUAP02133573.1:0-28915 GCA_015163945.2 Stichodactyla helianthus
CATTTCTAAGCACTATAACTTTCCATTATTTCTAGCTCATGTATTTCAAAGTGCTACGCGGTCTACATATTCACACATTACTGATCAGAAGATAACTAAACTAGTCATGAAGACAAAACTCTCGCGACATCGTGATTTTTGTTGCGCGACATGTTGCACGATTTTGTTGCTCGTATTACCACACCTTTACGTCCTTTTGCGAGGAGAATGGCTTCCGAGTCTTAAGAAGGAAAGATGAGGTGATAGACCTTTACGACATAAACATGAAAACGAGGTCAAAGGGCCATGACTTCATGTCACTTAAATTGAAAGACTGCAGTTATGGCGGACAGTGATGTTTCTCTAGCAGATATCCCTGGATCAAAACTTTCAGATTTTCAACGAACAGTCCATGGAAACCTTGATGGTACTACAGCTGGCTTTATAATGTCGTATTAAGCCAGTAAAGCTGTGTTCATAATCTTAATCTGAAGCAAAGTGCACAGAAAGTCAAGTAATATTCCTATTACAGTTCAGCTGTACAACATTTGTGAGGTGAAAAGACATTGCTAGTCACCTTCGCCTCCATTTTTGATTCTGATAGCCCCGAGGCCTCATTTTCATGCTTATGTTGTAAAGGTTTATGGAAGAGGCGTACCATGGCAATGATGCTATCGCAAAAGTATGACTCATATATAATTTGTGTGAATGGCCATGATGGATAGATTAGACATAAGTTGTGATTATCTTCTAATCAATCTTATTAACACCCGTTATTAAAAAAAGACTTCTCATGATAACTGATAAAAGTTTTGTCTAAAACCACATGATTATGGTCGTCGGACTGAACTGTCGGGGATGGCCAAGGTACAATTTATGGAGAAATATTGAAGTGCTAAAATACAACATGGCTTCTTGGATGCTTTTCATTCTAATTTTGTGTGTAGTCTTCAAATGATTCCACAGTCAAACAATAGCTCCACCAATCATGGTGTTACAGTTTTCTCAAACGAATATGGTGGGTCCGACGAACAGCATCAGAAACCTCTCGATTTCAGGGACAGTTTTCGCTTTTATTCACTGAACGAATTTTTAAAATTGTATTGTCAGGATACATCACATCCATCCAAACCATTATCTGTTTTTAGCAATCACCATTTGTTTTGATGCCGTAACCCGATAAAATGTTTTGGCTTGTCGGACATAGCAACAGTAACTATGGAGCAGTGGAACTAAGAATAATTTTTTATTCAATTATCAACATCAAATTCACTGCTCTTTACTCTGGACTTAAAGAAATGTGTCTTAGATATTTAAAAAATGCAGCATAAAGAAAGTAGATTGTTTAAAAACAAAAATACTTACATTAAAGTGTTCTTTTTGTATATTCCACGGAAGGTGTCTGTCGCCAAGATTAGCTAAGTAACTCGTAAATGTTTCCGAATCCTCAAGCGAAGAGACAGCCTTCTCCAACGCATTCATCACTCGTTTTGCATGTAAGTATAATGACCTTGAGTTTAGGATGTCTTTTAATTCCAATCCTTTAAACGCGGGAAACGTGCTCTGTAGATTAGGGTTGACTTCAAATAACCTAAAAAATGACAAGTAAGTGTCGGTAAGAGGGAGCTATTGACGTCAGCCGGTCAAAACAGGTGTTAAAAAGCATATTGCGCAAGTTCGGTAAAAGCAACATCGATTGACTGCTTATTCAACTCGGAAAAAAATGACGGCCGCTTACAGAAGACGCAAAGTTCTCAAGATTTCGTCAGGATAATTTAGCACTGAAAAAGTTTTAATAGGAAAATAATGTTCAAGAATTTTTAGCACCAACTTTCTTTTCTTGATATGAATAAAAAATATTGCATTTTTGATACGCATTCGCCATTTGGGTGTAACTGTCCTTCAGATAAATGTTTTTATTTTCATCGTTGCTTTGCACGAATGTATTCCCTACTAAGTTTGCTACAAGCAAATTTAAAATTTAGTCTTTCGTGAACCGCGTAATATTAGAAACAGGTGTAAAACTATTCTTAGTATGGGTTCATCTACTTTAATACGTTATAATAATGTATTGGCTTATGTGTATGTGATTAATAAGATGGTAAATTAATTACGTTGAATTTTTTACGTTGAACTCTACGGAATAGGTTTTTCCCCAAGGACAATCAAGTGGGAAAACGATCCAAACAGGATGCGCGCGTACCCGTGTAATATGCTTTCATTTTTGTTTTCAAAACAAGCCCGTATTTGTACTCAAAAAGCGCGCGTGATATAACAAGAATTCCACTCACGTACACTGACTTTTCTTATGTCGTTAAGCAATTTTTTTCTCTGAATTATTTCCCATCAATTTTCTTGTTATTCACGAGTTTATCATTCAGAAAACCAAAACACTTTTTTGTTTTTGTTTCATTTTCTTTTAATGGTTATTCTCTTTGAAAACAGAAGAATGGAGCTCTCCGCCACAAAAGCTTAATGTTATAATTCCCTAAATTAGATGTAGTAAGTGGCCTGGAATATTTTTAGTAGGTTTTTTCGATTTAATATTGATTGCTTATCTTAGGCTATAACCTGAGGAACTTGAAATTCCAAGATTAAATCTTAAAATGAATCTTTTAAATAGTGTCCAAATTTAAAAAAAGAATAAAACTACGCCGCATCTTCAGCGTTCGTTTCACGGCGTGCAATTCTTCCGCGAACCGGAAAAAAAAAAAAAAAAAATGACAACTACTCCTGCAATTTAGGATCATAACATATCTGGGTTTCATCTTTGATGGAAGTTAGCTCAATTGCTATTTCGAATCATAGTCGAATGTCGAATTATATGAGATGTTTATCGGTCAGCGACATCTGTCATTGAATTCTATTTTTCATAAGGTATCGCTGGAACAGAATTCGGTCATTCGTTCGACTTAACCGTCATTTATTCTAACTTTGATTTTAATGTTGTTTTATACGTAGGGAGAAATAACGAAAATAACTCGGAAGAAAGTCCTTGAACTAAACTTACTGGGAGGACACCTGTTGGCGGGAATTGGAGATTCATAATACTGTTTTTCCAACGACACCTTCGTGTCTCCATCCGCTCTTACATGGGCCGCTGCTTTATTTCATATGTAATGCAACTGATACTAACTAACCTCTCCATAAAAGTCGATTGTTAAGTTTGTCATTTTTCTCTTGTACTTCTTGTCGACCTACCTTGCGAACAGCTTCCTCCCAGCCGCTACTTTAACTGGTTCCACGAGACTCCATGTCTGATAAATAAACTTTCTTTGTTCCACTGAAATCGGAATAGGTCGGAACGGAGCAGATTTGCACAAAGGGGCTGATAAAATATGTCCATTCACTGTCACACTAGCTCCACATCCCATCTCGCGACAGCTTCTAAGCAAAAAGAGAAAAGATTATTTTTCCCTATTCGTGTCGGGTTTTCAATTCCTCCCAACTATTTGAATGTTTGCTGACGTAAGGAAATTGCGTCTTGCGTTGTCGTGGGAAACGTTTTACCTCCGTTAAATATGACTAACCCGGCGCTTAAATGTCAATCCTGGCTAGTATTATTTTTTTATTGCTCACAAACTAGGCATTTCTTTTTTGATTTGGACGTTGGTTGTTTTCGGTTGTTGATTTTAATCAATATGCTGCAATTATGACTCAAGAAAATGGCGGTAATGATAAAAGAAATTGCAGTTTATCATACATGATGTACATAGCCTATGAATCTAATAATTTGCCCAGTATTATTATACAAACAGCATTAAAATATTGTTTTTATTATTTAATTAGATGAATTTTCCATTGGCTTAAGTAAACAAAAAAAGACAACAGTGTCAGAAACAAAAGTGAGGATAAGAGAAACTTTCAGTTCGAATATTTCGCCTTCATAAGACTGGACACGAACTCTAGTATCTCGTCCCCAGTCCAATGAAAAATGGCGGCACCTTTTGATCCTGTCCCCAAATTCAGCACCATTATTCTGTACGGCACAAGTTCCAGTCCTTAGTTGAATTTCAAAAAGGCGAATTAATATATTTTGAGCCCTTTTTGGATGCACTGAGTAACGAAGATGATAGACACCCCTCATGAATATATAATATAGACTGATTGGATAATCACTGGTAATCTTGACCTGAATTCTGATTGGATAATCACTGGTGATCTTGACCTGGACTCTGATTGGATAATCACTGGTGATCTTGACTTGGACTCTGATTGGATAATCACAGGTGATCTTGACTTGGACTCTGATTGGATAATCACAGGTGATCTTGACTTGGACCCTGATTGGATAATCACTGGTGGTCTTGGTCTAGTCTCTCACGCATAATGTTAGATAAGTTTTTCAATTCTCAATGCACTTTCCACCCAGCGGAATCCGTTCGTGTGTTGTTTATAAATTTGTTTGCGCACGCTGTAATGTCTGCTATGTCGGAGAGAATTCTCGTCACTTCGCAACACGCGTTCGAGAACATCTACTGTCGGATAAGAAATCACATATCTTTAAACACTTAGACAATAACAAGCAATGTCGCGACGCGTGCTCCTCCACCGATTTTACCATAATTGTTCATGCCACATCTAAGTTTGAGAGCTACAGACCGGCCGTGGTATGCAATATTCACAAGACAGCCTCAATAAAATCGGAATAAAATATGATGATTAATTCAAAACAGTTGCGGAAAAAAGCTATTGTCTAGGTTAAATAATGTGCAAAGTAAAACAGTTTTACAGCATTCATTGAGTGTTTGTGTGGATTAAACCACGGAAAACCCCCCTTACAAGCCCCTCGAATAGGAAACATTAAGTTCAATGATCGATTTTCATTTTGAAAGAAGCTCCTGCTTGATCTCCCACATTGAAATCTCTATTATTAGCTACTACATTTATTTAGTCATGTTATATGGTAATCATATCATACAGCTGGACATATAATTTTTTGCTGTAATTTAATCGATTTATAATTAATCTCATCGTTCGCGTTTTAGCGACATCAGTACCTCTGTTTTGCTATTCTTTTTTCCCTCATTTTCAGAAAATCTTCTCTTTCTTTTTTCTTTTCGCTTGTTTAAATCTTATACATACATACATACATACATATACACACACACACATACGTACATACATACTTCATTTAGTACCCCTATTGCAATTCGCAATACTAGACTAAGAAAAAAAGATATAATTTATAACAGGAATTTAGGTACACGCTCGCCTGTAATAACCATAAGGCCACCTAGATAGGGAGCTATCTAATTTACAATTGCATAGAAAAAGAAAGAAGTTATATTGACTAAGATTATTATCATTATTTACTGGCTATTGAAAAGAGTCGAAGAATAATAAACAAAAATAATAACAGACGAAATTCAATAAAATAGAAATATACATATAAATTTAATATCAATAATAACTATTAATGTAGTAACACAGGTAGACAGTATTAAATGGGTCAGAGCAAAAAGGCAAGTAAGGCTTACACGGGTTTCGTTTAATCTCAGGTAAATATCATTCAGAAACTTTACATTTGCAATAGCAATTATTCAAAGGTATAAACTTTGGCCCCGTCCACACTAGTGTGTTTTCGTTAGAAAACGCATACTTTTCGATGCGTTTTGGCCTTCCGTCCACACTACAACGCAACGAAAACGCATCGATTCGAAAACGCTCTTCAAAGTGGAGACATTTGAAAACGGAGGCCTATCATTTTAGTGTGGACGGTCGAAAACGGAGCGTTTCGAAAACGATGACGTGATTCAAAGCATGCCGCCGGCGGATAATGACAGAAATGTCTGTATTTGGCATACGTAGACAATGATATTGTGTTATTTCCCATAGTATCTGCATTTTTATCGTTTTAGTGTGGACGGGCGAAAACGCTGTGAAGTCTCGATGCGTTTTCGGTGAGACGAAAACGGAGCTTTTCGAAAACGCATTAGTGTGGACGGGGTCTTTATCTTTGTATACTGCTCAATACATTAATGCTCATTGCTGAATCATGTAATTATAATATAAAAAGAAAACTTACTGTAATTAGTTGGACTTCCGAATGCATTAATTCAGCGCGTGGTCTGAAAGCGCTAACGTTTGTTCTGAAGAGAATTCGATGCTTAATTTCGTCAGGAAAGCGAAGAAAAAAGTTGGAATTGTCTCAAGTAGAATCCAGGGCGCCTGCTGAAGTGACGGCGACAGTTGTGATAAAGAGAGTCAAATTTCCGCGGTTTGAACATATCTAATTTGACAAATCGGACCTTAATTGGAACTTCTCGGTTTGGGGTCGCGGAATCCTTTACAGCTCTTCATGAAATAAAAAAATCGTGTAAATTTAATGATATCCACATGCAAGCTTTGAACGTTCACGGAAGCCCGCCTAAGATCTCGTGAGTCTTTGCCGTTGCGCGTAAATTTGAGAAAGTAAGCGTAAGTGGAGCGTGCATATGTCTTAGTAAGCGGTTCCGGTAATTCTATGAATGCTTGTGCAAGTTTGCGCAGTGAATCAACGTAAGTTTGTGCATGCATACCTAAATCATACATGCGGGCACCAAAGACACAAATGTGCGCGCATATCATATTGTTAGTAAGTAAGTAGTTTCCTTTTGCTTTCCAATAGAAACGCAGGCTCTGGGAAGGAGATTGCAAGTGATTGCAATTGGTGTAATTCCCCAAGCATTTGCGCGCGCTCTGGCGTAATGACATACGTTCACGCAAATAATGAAGAGACTTACACTAAAAGAATTTATAAACGATTTGGTAACGACTTTAAGATGACTGCCTACTATTGAACCGAATTTCGGGCCTCACAAACATAATAATTGCCGAGTTAATTACCATGGTAACCTTCGAAATTTTGCTGAAAAAGATTGAAGAACTATTCACGCTTTGTAATTGGGACCCTATATTATTTATACGCTTATTTAAAAAAGCTCCTAAAAATCTATGTCATATCAAATTTTAAAGAAATTTTAAGGTGAAAAAGTGAATATTTGAACGAATTTCTGTTCGACTTGATGATACTTTTTCAGGGCGATGGTTCAACGAAGTATGGCAAATCCAGGTATTTTCATCGCCTTATCTTAAAGTTATTTATGTTTTTAGAATTATCTACCGGTTATCATCTGTAAAATTGTACGACTATAATCTTTTGTGCATTAATTTTTTTTTTTTTAATTATTTATTCTACGCTAATTAGATTGTTGCTTCGAAACCTATAAACACCCATCCATTCAAGCTTGATTATCTCAAAAACTAGTTTGGGACAGCCTATTTTTCTTTTCATATTCAAAATCAGCATCAAATTTCCGTTAAAAGCGTTGCTGTATTTAAAAAGGTAAATAAGTAGCTAGTCGCCTTAACCGCGATTTCACTTGATTTCCACAAAGACATCATTTCCATTGAATTATTACATCAATCCATTAATTGTTGCTTGAAAAATGGAAGGAAGAAACTCCGGAAAGACAGAACACTAAATGTACAAAATTAAGGCTTATTATTTACTTACCCTTTGGCTAAACATGCGAAATAGCAAATATTAGCAAGAATAATGGAATAAAAATGATTCAGTGCGCCGAGTCTTGTCAGTAACTGTCTCAGTCGTGTTCTCTTCCTTTTGCGTCTTTTTCAACTAATATGGCTGTCAGTAATAAATCACTCACTTTCTCTGTATCTTTACACCTTTAAATCTTAACAAAGAAAATTCATAATCTTTGCTGAGTAGATATCTATTATCCTAAATGTAAAAGGAAAAAAAAAAAAGTATAGAAATTAAACACTTTTGAGTGAATGGAAAACAAATAGTCAACGTGATATATAATGGAGTGTAAGGATTTGCTCCACAAATATAATCGCAAAATTACGCATTCAGAAAACTGTCGATGATATGTTTAGAGCAAAGAAGTGGGCAAGCGGCCGGGAATCAATCCATTGCATGTATGGAGTAATACAGGCAAAACAGTGTCATGTTCTACCGTGGGAAATCTGCGTTACCCTCAGATGCAATGTCTAGATGATTAGTTGTTAAAGTGGGACATATTTTTCGATGTTATTTTCCAACAAATTAGACCAATGATGAAGTAGGGTTTTTTTAGTAAAATTAAGCTTACGAAAACAAAGATTTTTTTTTGTGACGTTTACTTTGGTTTAATAGTTTGTTTCAAAAGTTGATTGTGTGTGTGTGTGTGTGAGTGTGTTTTGTGTTTGCTTGGTTAGTTTGTTTGAAAATACTTTACGCAAACAAAAACGCTTCTGATTAATTTTTGCCTGTCACAAAAAAGACTGAAAATGAAAATTGAACATTTGCGAAACAAAACCTCCATTCTAGACGCCATAAAACCAATAATCATGACACCACAAAAGATTAGTAAAAAAATTAAGGCACACATAACCTCGTATCATTTTCTTAGTGGTCCCTAAGATCAGACTGTAAAATCAGTATTTTTAGATTGAAAGTGCAAAACACAAAAACGTGCCATTTTAATCATAAAAACAATAGAGGCATTAAGGCATATACTCATGTTAACAGTTCCTCGTATCATTTTCTTAGTGGTCCCTAGTTTGTTGCTTATATCTGTGTAAAATCAGATAAAGAGTGTTTTAGTTTAAAGTGCAAAAAACACATCATGTCAAACTTCGATATCAAAGCCTAGTTTCCATTGGCTGCTACGAGAAGGTAAGCCTGAACAATGTAAATAAAACTAGATTGAATCTGATGGACAGTCCGTGAACCTGAACCAATCCAATTAGTAGTATTCAATGTTTTGTAAATCAGTACCGGACCAAATCAACTTCTCTCACGTTGCGGTAAAATAAAAAAGGAAATGAAGTGAATATGACAAAATGAAAAAGACAAACTGAAATCTGGTCATCACGCGATGAGAGAAATAGACAAAAATGAAAGAGAAGATAGAAATAAGAATAGAACGGGGATAAAGAGAGGAAGGGAGAAATAAATATAAAAAGTGAACAAATGAATGGATGGAAGAATGTTTGAATGGATGATTAAATGAATGGATAGAATGAATGAAAGAAATAAGAAAGAAAAAGTAATGAATTATACCCATTCTAACGGTTTTCCTTCATATTTCGGTTCTTCATATTTCAGACTATGAAATTCAAAAGAAACAAAAGCTAAAAACAATAGAATGGTAGCTAAACAATACCTGCAATACGAAGAACCCTAAACACGAATACAATAGTTTTGGGAAACACGAGGATACAGCCCATATCTAACCAAAATTAGTAAAAATCTACAAGTCTCAAAATCTCGCAATACTCCAGTTTCGAGTTGTCTGTTGCTCTGTGTTAGCCTCGTTTTTGTGTAGAATATTCACGTTGTTTCAGTGAAGGTCCGTGGAATTTCAAAGTGTTTGTATTATTGAAGTTGTGCATTCTTTACTTTATCGTTGGCATTTGTGAATATTTTAACACTGAAATGAGGCTAACACTGAGCAACAGAGAACTCGAAACTGGAGTATAATGAATGGCTACAAATCTCGCATTCTGATTGGCTGCTGTACTCACCTTCTAATTTTATTTTATTTTATTTGTAAATTGCCAATAAAATTGTCGATAAAATTAGAAAAACCTGTTCTTAATTTTTGCATTAGAATACTAGCAGAGTTTTACTAAAACAATTAGACTATCGGCTTTTATAAAAATATTTGAAAATAACGCGCGCGCTGATTGGCCGGCTGCCGTGTTTATATCAGAGGACAGAGACACACTCGCGCTAAAACAACGAAAAATATTTTATAAAAGCAATATAAACACTCTGAAAAATGTGGAGCACTCGAAAAGCTACGCCTTGTGTTTGTAAGCTTGCTTTTCTCATGCTCTTCATCTCCCAGCTTGTTTATATCACAGTACAGAGAATCTGCCGACAGAAACTCGACCTCGAAGTTTAATTGTTAACTAGTTCATTTGTAGTTTTTTAATTTGTATTTCACTCTCACTTGAAAGATCACCTTATCGTGCGGACACTCCAACCATTTCAACATTAACTATTAACTTTGATTCATGGTCTTAAATCTTAAAGTCAGTAAATAAGTAATAAAAAAGCTTTAAAAATAACGTCTTAATGTTTTCGCGCATGATTAATGCCTTTTGAAATTGTTAATGAATGTGGAGCATTAATCATGGAAAGTTTCAGTGTCATGGAAAATCGTCCTCTCAAGATATTGATCTCAAAATGAAATTATGCAGATCTTAGAATCAGATTGTATTGTTCTAGGCTCATTTTCATATCTTTAATGCACATCTTTCACACTGCTGTAACCTCTAAAGAAGTCACTCTTTTTCTCTCAAAACTTTTACTATTTCTTATATTCCTGATATCTTCCTTCGACGACTTAGAAGATATGTAAATTAGCATCGGCCATTTTTATTTCCAGTGGGTCGACAATGTGAATGCGAAATGAATCTTGCAATATAAATTTAATGGTTAGGGGAGCATTTATCTCCTTCATCTACTTTTAGTTTAAACTGAGAAGTTCTCCCCCATCACGCAGATAAAAATACTCTCTTACGTCTCCAGAAGAATCGTACCCGCAAACTGAACTTTCTGAAATCATTAAACAGTGTAAGCACTAAGTGTAAGCACTTATTTGTTTTCCAATTACATTACCCTGGTAATCTTGACAACAATTGAGAATTTCACAGGAAAAATAAAACAGTTTTCGCATATAATCCTGTCCTGACTGCGTGGCATATCATTTGTCTTGTGTACATAGCTGAACTATTAAGTTTTGCTTTAAATATATTGAGTTTTGTATGGTTAATTGTAACCATCGAATGAATGAGCATATAAATGACCATCTAAATACTTGCTTTCCTAGTTCTGAACTGCTAATTTGATTAAATTAATGTCGCTGAAATCCGTTGTAAAAACCGGCTCGAATTAAAGAAAACAAAAGCAAAAAATTCTAAGAATTGGCGTGCCTTGCGAATTCATTTTCGTGAAAAATTCGTTCAAAGTTTTAAAAATTATTATGAAAACAGGCTTATCTAAAGTAGCGGTATATTCATTATAAGTAACTGTCATAAAGATCAACTCTTTTAGTCCATTCCTTTTTGAGTTTTTAAAGTGGCTATATAACCCTTCCGACAATATTTTCAGTATTGATTCTTCATTGGGGTCAGCTGTTGCAGTGACCAAAAAAAAAAGTCATAGTTTGAGTGTGGCTTCTTGAAGTTAAGCTTTTTTCCATGCCATATGCACTAGGAGCAAATCTTCTTTGACTACCCCAGTTTAAACAGTGTCTCACATGCTCTTCTCTGCACATTTGCCGGATGAATTCACCTTTGCATTAGTCACTCCTCCTTCGTAGGTGTTTTACAGGTCTGCAGTTAAATTTTTCTTTGACAGTTTTGTCTTAAAATTTATTCATTCTTGCTCTTGTAAGTCAAGAGCACGAAGCCTCTGATCTTGCTGGCAAACGAGACCAAGCGTTCGCGAGCCTTTTGCTTTCATTCCATATGGTGTGCCATTAGGACAATAAAATAACTTTTGGAGGGATCAAATATTGTTTATTTGCGCCCGCGTAGTGCCATTTGCGACCCGTTCGCAAACCAATCAGCAATAGGACCGATAATGCCATCATTTGCTGCCCGCTGAGCGCGTATTTCCAAGAGGGCAGTTTTTTGTTTGGCCGCATATATTGGTAATAATTGGGATTAATTTGAACTAGCCCGTAGGGCGATAGCAATTTGTGCCTCTTGAAAAGTCACTCGTACAAGTCAATTTCGAATTGCACTTGAATTTCCTCTGACGTCCCAGTCATAAGCACTTTGGGGGCGTACCAAGGATTTTCCGAGGGACGGGGGGTGGGCAAATTAAAAAAAACCGCCTCTGCATATGGCAAGAATGAACCTTATATATGCAACACTCAGGCCCGTTTCAGACGTCGAACTTTCCATGAGCCGAACTTAATGACATCAAAGAAGACCGCCTAATTATGCATTGTATTCAATGAGTTCGGCTCATGGAAAGTTCGACGTCTGAAACGGGCCTCAAACTATGAAATTTTGGGAGAATCACACAATAGCTATCCCCATGTAGAATGAATAGTGAGATTATAGGCACTTAAATGAGCCATAAAAGCTCCTTTTGTTATGCAATCTCATTAGTGAGAACGGTTTCTTTCAAATAAACATATTAGTTCTCACATTTAGAGCCATTGCGGGTTATCACAGTAAGAGGTCTTTCTTAATAATGCATTTCACTTATTCAGACGAAACTAGAAACTTCTTTATCGAAAACTTTTGAATATATGCACGAAAAAGTATATAATATCAAGCAAATTAAATGGAACTTTTAGTATTGTAACTCTTGTAATTTCCTTGCGCACTATAGGCAACTGATAAAATAGGGACGCGATTTTTATCTGGATGAATGCGATATAGCTAATGGTTATGAACTTTATGAGAAAGTACATCGTGTTTATGATTAGAAAGTCGATATATTTACGTGGGAATGGGGAAAAAGAATATGTTGCGTTCAAAATCGGCGAATGTGGATTCAATTCATTTTATTTCTCTGAGGTCCGAATTACAAATGTCCTTTTTTTCCCAGTGGATTCAATAAAAACGTCGAAGCTTCAATGAAAAACTACGTTAAAAAAGCAAACAACTATTTAGATTTTATTGAAAAAATTTGCGTTGGAAACTAATAGGATTTTATTTGGCGAGTAAGTTGCCTGTTTTTGGTAGTTTGCTTTCACGTGTGCCCATAGTTTTTCAACTAGAATTTTTCTCGATGCTTTTCTCGAGACTTTCCCCTGTAGATAATCATTTAGAAAGAGTTTATTCATTGTTGTTCTAAGCACTTTATTGACTGTCTCTTAATTTTCCAAATTATTTCGCAACTACATTTTCTAGTAAAAATATGTTAAACGAAACCTTTTTTAATTATTAACTCGTATAACCTGCTTGGGATGAGAACTTTTATGTCAGTTGTTTTTGAAAACAGTTTATCCAAACTTACCTCGGTTTTTTGTCTAACACAGCAAGGCGGCTACTTTTACTTTCCTTTAACACGAAAGCTCTTAACTTTCATTGACAGTATTTTCTTGCGTTCTTCGTTCACAAAATATATTTCTCAGGCCAGTGTTGTACACTTTTCCGAACCATGTACAAGTTACGTACGTTGATGTCTTCGGTACCGCGTTGCGCCCTTAGTTCTAGTTGATCTGACTTCCAGATTATAAATACAGTATGATGAAGTCCTAGTGTGAGAAATGCAAATCCCCTTGTCAGAAATACTGATTAAATTTCGCCTTAACACCTCCGGTAGCGTTTCCGGGAAACGCCGCAGATCAGAGTGTATTCAAGCCCATTCTGGATTATTCGGCTGTCTTGCTTAAGCCCTTAGTTCATAAATAGACAGATCGTATTGATATGTCGTAGAGCTTATTACTTGAAGATAAAATACTATAAAGATTATGTGTGAAATTTTTGTCTGATAATAATCCATTCATTAGAGTAGCTCGCCTAGAGATTCATGGCTTTCTTTTTCGTCTTCATATAATTTCTAAATTGACTTGAGGCGATGGAATTCCCATGTTAATGATGTTAAAAAGTTATTGTCCACTAAGGCTATGTACATACTTTACCGGATGGCAATAGTTTTGGCTCAAAAACTATACCGGATAGACCTTCTGTTCACACAGAACGCTTTTATCGGCTCGATTTTGGCACCGAAAAGATGTTGATCCGCTCCGGTTTCAAAAGTAATGCACTTTATGTCGGATAGGGTTTTGTGTCGCTCCGATCTCCGATCACCGATTGTTCATACTGGAGCGGAAGTACCCTGTGCCTTTGTGCCAAACTAAGTGCGCTCAAGCTCTTTCAACTGAACGATGAGCGCCTGGATGATTTTGTTTTTGTAACAAATTAATGCGATCATATTCAAAATGGCGGCCGAGTTTTTAATGTTTATGACATGATATCTCCAAAACGAAATCGGTGACCCGCTTTTGTTTTCCATTTTCTAAAACTACTTTATAATACCTAACTTTACAGGGGGGGCTTTATCCAAGAAGTGCCTTTTTGGGGGGGCGGGGGGAATTGCTCACTCTACCTGTTGGTTGCCATGTCAGCTTCAATAAGATTTGATCGACTCCTCAAGTTTTTATTGTTACTTGACATTAAGTCAGGTTTTTCATGTGTTTCATTAAAATTCAGTAGCACTGGCTTTGCTTGCGCAGGTGCAGTAAGCGCAAAAAATACCAATGACGCTGAAAACGTTAACCTTTATCATATAGGATATGGAAATGAGATTTAGGATTTTAGAGGATTTTTGGATTATGTCAGAGAATAAACGTTGCTAAACTACTCATCTATTTCTAGCAGGTTGATTGGAAAACTGCCTGCGCTTCGCATACTTACATGGAACCGTAGTAAGGCTAAGAAATATGGGTGACAGAAGAATTTCTTTAATCCAGACCAGTAAATAATAGCAACGGTAAAAAACTGTAGCCAACGTGATATGTACAATTAAAAAACGTTGCGCTTTGACAATGTGAAGAGCCGTTTCCAGTTGCGTTTGCATTGACTCGACGTACAACTCACCTGGTGGGGAGAAACGATGTTTTTCGTCTTTTTTTTCCCCACGAAAAACAATGACGACTTAAAAGAGGTCTATTTTTCACTTCTGCTAGGGGCAGGTGATAGTGCAGGGATATATCTAAATGAAACATATTTAAATGTTAAAAGTTCTTTGAAACTGCCATCTCGGGCAGTCCATCCCAGGTTACCTTACCTTACCATGGCTCTTTATTCATTCTTGTTCGACCTAATGGTTAAAATGAATTATTAGCCCCAAGGAACTTAGATTCAGTAGAAATAAATTTGAACCGTCAAACCGTCAATGTTTGGCCAAAGTCAGGCTCTTATAGGTGGGCGTACGATGATGTATTTTGTTTTGGTCAATTGTCATTAAAATTGCCAGCCAAAAATCTGTTAGATCATCAAAAAAAAGCAATTTGACAAAACCTTTTGTTAAAATGGTTGGCACATTAACATCACAATGACAATGTTTATAAACAATACGACCACCTATAAGATCATATCCACTTAAGCTATAATCGGTCAACATAAACCTTGAGACGGCCTTAGGCTAATTTGGCGACTTCATGGATGTTTTGGTACAATTTAAATTCAATATTTGCTTCCTGATGATTAATTTAACCCTCTCCTTTAGCAATGTTGTTCTAGCAATTTACTAGTAGCTCATCAAGTTTCGGCCGGGCAACATTGAATAAGGGAGGCGAGTGAAAGTTATCAGCCTAAATATTGTGGGCTGCATGTGTGCTAAGGGGGTCTCAGGGTATTTGTTCACCGATTGTAGTCTCCAAGTCGTCTCATCCGAACCCTGGTTCAGAAAGACCAACCTTTGTTTTTGTTAATTATAAATCTATCTGAATATTTCGTACTCCAAATTAAAACGGTTGAATCTTCCACCATGTCTGCGCATGCCCTCGGGGAAAATCTGTAAGAGCACTATCCAAACTTCCGAAGTACAAAAATCTAATGAATACAATCTCGTGAACAGACCTTATCAGCTATGACGTAAAGCTCTCCCATTTCAGACCCCGTATCATCCTCTTGGGAATAAGATTCTTTGCTTGAGGTACATCCATATTAATGTATCTTCTCAAGAGTTGCCATTGAACAAAGAAATAAGACCCAAGGGAACGACACGTGGTCTGAAATGGGAAACATTACGCCCAAGCCGTGTCTGATCAAGAACGAGGCTAACTCCCCTGTATCCATCAATATGGCTTAGTTACAGATTAACTGGTCACAGCATAAATAAAAATAACATTTTTCCCGGTTGCTAAAAATAGCTTTAAAGACTTGATAGCAAAGCCTCATGGGATTAAAATGCGGACGGTTCGTAAACAGAACCTTAGGATATGCAAAGAAGCAGATATAGTCCGATTTAAAATTCCTCTAAAATAAGGGTGTAGGGAAAAACGAACCAACCAAACACTGTTTTTGGGGAGAATGTAAGTCAGATTCACGATATCGAAAGGAAATGGCTGAGGGTACGACGATTATTCCATTTTGAAAGCCTGGGAAGATTTACGATAGCATGACTCCATGGGAGAGAGAACAGGCAAAGATTAAGACAGAGGAAGCCATGCGTTGGCACTATCTATATGGACGAAAGAAATTTCACGAAACTTAAATAAATCTCAAACGACACATAGGTTTGTCTGCATTTTAATCCTACGGTGCATGGCGAACAAAAATCGTGACGTCATCCGTGAAACGTGTTCTCGTAATTGCTGCTTCTATAATAATAAAACACAACAATTTGGTTAAAAATATATCTGATAGAGAAAAACTAAAAGCCAAAAGCCTGACACTGGTGTATACAGTAACTAAACTTCATCCTCCAAACCATTCCTTCGCGCGCCCATTCGCGGAAAATTACGTCGCGTGTCTGGTATTGTCCAATGAGAACAGCACATAGTATGGTATACTCTTGTCCAGGAAGCGCGGTTTCGTTAGTAAAATCAGAAATGCAAACATTTTGAAAAATATAACAATTTTATTGATATTTTACAGAAATATGAAACAAAAATAAAAAGATTTACTGGTGGTTGCCTAACATTTCTCTAAGGAACTATTGTGTTAAAAATAAAAGGAATTGACATGTTCGGTCTTTTTATTTTGACCTGTCCAGGATAATGTAAATGCCACAAGAGATTAAAATCTATCTAGCAATATAATTTGAAAGTTTTCCTCTTTTACCACAACGAATTCTGAATAATCTGGAATGTTCTTTAAAAGGAACATTTGTGTACGCCTCTCTATCTCAATGGGTTCCTATTATTTGCGATTTGACAATTTGAAAGCTAAATTGCAAGACTATTTTTATATTTAAAAATTATGAAAACCTTGTATAACGACAGTAGAATGATTTCCTTAAAAAGATTTTGCTCAAAAGTAAGATTTCCTACTGAAAATTGTGCTGATGCTTATCATTATCAAGTAAAAACGTGTGGAGCCTTTCTTGTTAATTTGTCAGTATCTAATAATGTATTGGCGGTGGATTCATTAAATACTTATATATTTTGACTCTATTTTGAATCGTGGCTTCCTACTTCCTATTACACATAGTTCACACAAAAAAATGCGAACTGTTTTCAAGGACGCAAAAGTGGGATAAAGAATCAACACATTCTTAATATCGGAAACAAGTTTTAATGCTAAAATGTTTTTCCGTCTTTATTTCCCTTGAATTCACTTCTGATGTAATGTAATTTACTTGGAAAAGAAAATTCTCATAATTTGATTAGGGTTTTGGTAAAAGAATGCTTCGACGCACGAATCCAATCGTACAATACTATCCTTTGATACTATCCTTGAGGAAATTCAAGGACTTTTAACAAAATTCCAATTTTCATGAAAAAAAATAAAATTAAGACTTTTCTAGGACCTCTGCAAAATTCAAGGACTTTTCAAGACTTTACGGACCATAAATTTACAACATCATTAGGTTACTGTAACATGCCATCTTGAAAAAGGCATCGGCGCAGGCTGACAAATGTCCCTGGCAGTTGCTGTATTTAATATGTGAAGGAAATGAGAGTTATATAGGATCGTCCGTAAATGACCAACACTGGATCTGTGAGCAAGCATAATGTTCTTGGATCAGGGGCACATTACTATCGGAGCTGATATCTCCCATACTGGGTCTGTGAACCCTCCATACTGTGAGCCATGTAGCATGTTTTCTTGGACCAGGAGCCCATTACTGTAGGAGCCTCCATCTCCTAATATGTAAGCCATGCAGCATGCATTCTTAGATCAGGGGCCCATCACTACAGGAGCGTCTATTTCCCTTACTGTGAGTCATGCAGCATGCATTCTTGATCAGGGGTCCATCACTATAGAAGCGTCTATTTTCCATAATGGGTCTTAAGTTCTTTCCTTGCAGTAAATTTGTTTTCATCTATTAACATGCTACCAGACAAGTTTTAGCTAGTCTGAATCATATAGTTCAATTACGGGGTTTAATGTCTTTGCCTAACGACAAGATGCCTTTGGTTAGCTGTTCTACTTTGGCATCAGTTTTTTCGAATTCTCCATACAAGTGCACTGTCCAATTATTCATTGGGTTTCTGTACTTGTCGTTCGAGTTGTATTTCTTAATTTTGTTCACTTCTACAAAAATACAACTTTCATTTCTGTGTACTTGATACACTTTCTTAGACACCTCGTGAACAAAGGCGACTCTTCTTCGATACTCTGCCGAAACAACTGGTTGATTATCCACTAAAAATATTATTTCGGTTTTGCCGTACGTTTCATATATAGGTAACTCTTGGGCTTCCTGGGTACCCAGTTCTCGCGCTGACGTCATGAGTACGCGCAGATCGATGTCACGCTTCTTAGATGATATGGGTCGTGGGGACTTGAGATCTGCAACCAGCCATTTGAATGGTTCAAAGTCGTATCGCTTGAATTTCAAATTCTTATCGTAGACGATTTTTAGGTCGTGGTTCCTGCTTGTTTTCACTTCAACGACGTAAAAGTCCGTGTCTTCAGTCAGCAGAACTTCTCCGAGGTTTGACAATCGGTTTTGAATCTCGGATGTTAAGTCAGAATTTGATAGAAATGGCACGAATTTGTGACTAGGATTAGACAAATTATTCCCTCTTCCACGGTTTCCGCGATGTTTTGGATCGGCGGACCTGCTGAGCGTCTGCTCTACCGTTTGTACAGTACTCCCCAGTACCCAGGATTGTGCATTTGTAACATAAATGGAACCATATTCAACTGAAATCCTCAATTTCTCACACCCATGAAGATAGCTGATATAGTTCTTCTTGAACACGTCAATCTGACGAGTCATTGCCATAACAAGCTTCTCCTCATCCACTCTACTCAACGAGTTGGATGAAATCAGATTCACAGCAAAGTCTTTCTTTAGAGATTTCACTTTTACCGGATCTTCGCCTGAATTTTGGCCAATGAAGTAAAAAAAACAGCCACCAGTTATGGTGTGGTCGTAGACGTAGCTCTTGCTGGATTTACTTTCAAGCTTTTGTCTTTCTACTTGGCATTTGTACAGGGTCAAGTAGTTTCCAATTGCCTCCATAATGTATCCGCCTCGGCGGGCTGCTGATAAAACCAAATGCAAATCATAATTAGTACCAGTATGATATGGTAGGCCGTTCTGGATGCGGGAGGGCGGGGAAGGTGTTGAAAATGGAGCACGCTAATTGATGCTCTGGGTTGTCAGAATCCTGTAGACTGGACCAGCATTCTAAACGACTCCATAGCAATATAACATGCTTATCTTGGCAACAACAAAAAAAAAGACATTTTGAACTTCATTTCTACTATTATGATATTGAACAACGACGACAACAACAAAAGATTTGGTAGCGTTATTTCCATAGAGTGGCTCCTATTCGCACCTCCACTACAGATCGATCCATACACGCAAAAACTAAACATTAACATGAATCCTCCAATCTGTACCTCAAACTCGGTTTACAATCTTTGTCCTCTTTTGGGACAATAAGTATCCTCCTCTACAACGTTACCGTTAAATACAGAAACAACTTAAGAGAAAAAGTGTCTCCTTCTATCGTTCATATTTTCAAAATAGTTTGACTTACCTGGACGTATATTGACCTTAGCTCCAGTCAAAACTGACAGACCACGCGCAACAAAGTCTTCAGCAAACCTCAGCGCGCCCCAAGTACAATTGGGCATTGAAAGAGTTTCTTGGATCTCTTTGAGGCTCTCGTGTTCTGCTGTCTTTAATATTCTGTCAAGACCTCTGCACTGCGCAATCTCGTGAAAAGAATGAAGTGCAGCGTCTGTGAAGCGCTGGACATCTTCTGGTCTTATATTATTGAACAGGTTACTTGCTGGCTGAACAGGGTTCATTATGTTCAAGATATGTAAAGGGTCTGCCTCGGAATCAATGGAATCGTTGCCATAAAACTCTAGGAACTTGATCAAAACCATTCCTGAAAGGCATTTTATCAATGTAGGTGTTATTTTATCATTGCCTTTCAAAGCCTAATTCTAATATCTTTTATGTTTATTAGGCGTTTGGTATCTTGAGTGGGAAACGTGTGGTACTGACTTATAGCGCGCGGTACGGTATGCTCACTGAAATTATTTTCGTTTGAATTATTCAGTCACATCGCGTTGGTACGTTCACGTTAAAAACGGTACATCTACAGTATGACAATGAACTTGCCGTAGCGTTTCTTTATCACACGATCTATAGAGGCGAACATCGTAGACCCTGTCACATCTTTGATGTGTGGTGTTTCCGCTAAAGTAATATCAGTAAAAGTAGCTTAGTTGTCACAAACCTGGTTCGGTTCCATTAAGGAAACCTTTGGTTGCCTGTGCTTCAGCATCCAATGTGTCTGTCCTCCATTTCGTCTCTTTCACCTTGTTGTCTCCGTAAAGGAAGTCTTTTGCTTCTTTTTCAAGGTCGTCTCTTGTGATCTGTGCAAACATTTCAAAATTAATAAGGTTAAGGTTGGTAATGTTTCTATTGTTGTAGCTTATTCATCATGTTAATCTTCAAAGCAATTGCCCTATTTCATTATGATGTCACACCAAAACATCAGCGTTTAAACGCTAAGATCATGATCATGGGAGGGGGGGGGGGCAAAAATGTAACAACACAATGAAAATTGATATTAAATGGGTTTTTGTAGACCATATAAGAGTGGTAACAGCCCCCAAATGCAGTAAATATTGTGTATTAAACATCACTTCATCTTATATTTGGAAACCAGGAAATTTGAGAGTATACTTTTCTTAGAAGAGCGAATTTTGATCAAATTTCTATTGTTCTGGAGATTCTGTCCACCTCATAAAGCCGTGACGTCAAAATGAAATAGGGCAACTCCAATACTAACCTCTTCGATGTATTTCCTAAGTTCACAAAACCGAAGAAAAAGAACAGCAAGATCCTCCACCGCCATAAAACTATCCCTTGCACTTCCGGTCATGTAACGCTTGCGCCCCCAGTGCATGATGACCAGCAGCAAATGTAACAGTCGAGGGCAGCGTTGGATGTGTGTATAGATGTATACGGTTTTCAGCAGCTCTTGTTGGTTCGTGGTGATACAACATTGCAATTCCCCTGCCATGAAAAAAACACCTGGTAATGACCTATCGAGAACGACTGAATTGATTCCAGTCATGCGGGGGACACTGAACAGAATAGACTGGTATTCATTGAGGTTAGCAGAATGAGCGTAGAGTTGCAACATCTGAGGATTCTTGTCGCGGATGTTCAGTCCTGTCATTGACGCACCTACTAACGGCATACATAGCAATCTCTGCCTGCTTCGAGCTGAAATTACATCAAAAATCGTATCCCTTTCATGTTGCCTCATCTCGAAGTCATCTATCATGTCTTGGCGAACATTGGCATCAAAGAATAGTTCGTCTGCTTGAATACTAATCAGTTTGCTGATATCCTGCAGCTCTTTGTCTTTGCCTCCTTCTGTTCCTTGATTGGCTGAAGCCTTTATGTGCGCCAGTATTGGAGATACTATCCACGGAAAACTTATCAATGTGGCGTCACTGATGGCCCATTCATCGCCAGCCTTACTATCATCATCATCTTCTTCATCTTCTTCTTCAGGAACTCTTTCCTCTTGGTTGCGCGCTTTCATTTTCTTGTACGTTACAGCATACCAGGCTGATGCTTTCCTTAGAACTTCATCAGGATACTCTTTCTCCTTTTCAAAGAATTCTTTGACTTCTTCTTCCCCGCCGAATTCCTCGTAGAAATCATTTTTGAGGTTGTTGCGTAGTGAAGCTACACTAGCCTGAATCAGTTGAGCAACTTCGAACTTTTCGTCGGTTTTACCTGCAACATTACGTAATGCAGTCTGTGAACTCTACAATGTCTAAATAGAACAATCTTTTGACAGTAATATAAAAGATATTCTCTCACCAAGGGAATTCAGAGCGAAAATGCATTCCGGATTCAACATCTTGTATCATCGGGTCGTTGATTCAAAACCTTCGATTTCGGATGCCAAGTGCCAAAATTTGATAGGTTTTGGATTCAATACTTGGGACGAAGAATTTCATGATTAAATGAGGCAAATTATAACAAGTTTATTCTTCTTAATATTCATTTAAAGGGACGGTTAACAAAACTGTGAATATTCATCTAAAATATATCGAATTACGAAAATATTGTATCACCTTTGTCGCCCCTATACTTCGAGGGAGATGACGTGAATACCCACCTGAAACTCTAGAATGAACCTTGGCGAGACAACCAGTCAAAACCTCTCCTTCGTCCTTAAGTCCATACAAAGCCATTAGAGATCCAAGCTTTGTGTTGTAGCGATCTCTCCTTTCAATGGCGGAATCTACGTAATGCTGGTGTCCCTCAAGGATCAGATCTTGGTCCACTTGTAAATCTTTTGGACTTTCTTCACTAATGAAATGACGAGCTCTTTCTAGTTGGTTACATTTTTGAAACAACTTTCCAAGAATTCCTTTTGACCTAAAACAGAATAGAGAACATTAAAATCTTCTTCTTCAACTAAAGCGTCACAATTTAAACATTTGCTGCTACTTTTTTTTTTAAATATTTATAAACAATCGACACAGAGTAAATTCAAATTCTAAGTATACCAAATCGCAGCAAGTTCATGATGCAAAATCAACGAAATCTATCGAACCAATCAGAGCGCGTGAAAACTATAACCCATCCAAAAAAGCTATCGACATGACACGTCACTCTGTACCGTGGGTTTTTCGCAGTCATACGAAACCTGTTTTACCAATTTTTCCTTACTTGTAACGTGGTTTGTCTGTTTTCATCATAAAGTCTGGATATTGTTCTGGCCTCAGTTCGGGGGTGAGCGATGGACATTTTCCGGTCTTTGGAAAGTCAACAGCATCGGAATGCATGTGTGCAAGCTTTATACACTTTTCTGACTTAATTCCTAAAGTAAACATAATAGCCAGTGAGAGTAGCACGGAGTAGCGCAGGCAGAATGGGGTCAAAATCTGTGGCTTCCTTTTTTGTTAGTTCAACAAAGAAAATGAAAAGATGGGAGAATTTTGTTTTCTATCTTGCCCCTCAACCCAGCTTTGGGTATTGGCTATTTCAATAATTCCTTGGAGAGGAACGATATGGTAAGTGTAAGGTAACTGGTTAAAGACTGGTGGATTGTACCGACTTTTGGATGTACACCTGCGAACAAAAAACATCGAGAACCTCGAAGAAGAGGGAGTTCATGGAAGGAGGGAAGGTATCATGGCTACCGCTACAAGTTTTAAATTCAAAACTATTTTGAATTTATCACTAGCGTACCATTTTCCTCGGAATCAGCGTGAACGAGATGAGAGTTAGCAATGGGCCCAAGCTGATCATTCTGGATGTATTCAGCTACGAACTTTATCATGTCTTCCACATTGACTCTTCGATCAAGCAACCTCTTTTCGGGAGATGGAAAGTCCATAGGTTTCTCGTTCTCGTTCGGAGGCATGAGTGGTGGGTACCACGTGACAAAGTACTTGTCCCCGTCCAAATCCGAGCCCGAGATCTCGTTGGTATGCGGACGTGGTCCTTTGGCGGGAAATACGATGCAGTCGACGAGATGATAGAGTGCTTTGATATCAACTGCTTGGAGTTTGCGCATGTCTCCTAGAGATAGGTATTTCTTGGGTTAATCATTGATGATATTCTGTAGATTTAAAGGGTTTCAAACTGGGACACTGATATCTTTTGAACCCATCATAGCGCAGTTATACTGCTCATTATACTGCATATCAAATCAAACGGCACATTAGTACCTGAGGATGTTTTACGCTAATTGCAATCCAGTCTTGTAGAGATTGGCGGGAAAAGCAAATATTCTGGACTAAGAAAGATCTAAATAAAACACCACTCCATACTTGATTATCGAAGGCGAACCGCACGTTTCCGGGCTAAATTGATTCATCTTCATGTGCTAGGTATGTGTTAGATTGGTGGAATGGAATGTAATTAAAAAAGGGTTTGGCATACTCTTATTACTCATCCTACAGCGCGCATGCTCATTATCATGGCCGCGGTGAAGGCCTGGTAACAAACCTGGGTGGAAACATGGATTCTTGGTGATGACCACTTCTTCTGTTAGTGTGACGTACTCTTTATCTGGTTCGCTGATATCCTTAGAATAACGAATAAAAACCTGGCCATACTCAAGTGTTTGGGTCTCGTCCAACACCCCTATCATCAAGCGGCCGTAAGATTGCGGAATAGCTATCCTGGCTTTTCGAAGTAGATCGCTAAGCTTGCTTTTGTACAGAGCCAAGAGAAGTGACCTGAAGAATGGCTCACACGTGACCATGAGTCCACTCTGGCGCAGAACAGAAGTCTTTAAACCGCCTGCAACACTCGCATGACTCAGCATCTCAAGAGCTACATTCTCAAAGAGAAGCATCGAAGCCAGACGCATTAACATGGTGTCTTGTAACTTGATGAATGATTCATCCGGGACTCCCAGACCAGACAAGAGAGTTATGCACTGGCGATTCAGATACAGTACATCTAGGGGGGAATTACTTTTGCGTTATTTTCACTGCTTAATGCTTCTTTTATTACATATTATCCTTAAGTTTACAGTCTTTAAACAAAAAATCAGATGACACATTTGCTTAGACAGGTGCTCTACTCAGGTGCAATGCACTGGTCGCGGGGCGTTGAACAAAACAAACGTTAACGTTACTCTTAAGTAACAAGCAAGATTTTGTTTTTTGTTTGGCGTTGCTCCTCAAAAAAACAATGTTCAAGGGATGTCTTACAAATTGGGGAAAGATTTCATTTCACTGACTCACTTGGCTTGCTGAATTCACAGATTTCTAGGTCCTTGTGATTAGAATCAAACTTCCTCATACTCTTTCGATACTGCAGAATTTCTTTGCCTCGTGGCAGATTTGGATCCACAGCCAGCATGCCTTTACACCCAGCGTACCGAATTTGATAGGCTGATGGCACCTTCCGTAAGCCAAGACTTTCTGCCACCTATAACAAAATATGACACAGCATACAACCATTACATAAGACGTTGCCCGAATGACTCGGTTGATCATCGGTATGTTGTGCGGCAGGAGGTCGTGGGTTCGATCCCTGGCCGGAGCACTCAGGTTATTAACATTGAGTACCTAACGAAAAATGATTACAATTTCGTCTCTTTTCGGATAAGGACGTTAAAAGATAGGGCCTCAGGACCTTAACAATTGGTTTACAATTGGGTTAGGGTTCTCATTCTTCCCAGTACGGGGAAAGTCATTTAACTTCTTCCCTACTAGCACTGAGAATTACATATATATTTATTGCCTGAGTATGTAAAATGATTTAAGAGTTTTGGCTCTCACATTTTTAGCCAGGGTTTGGCTTATTTTCCCAATTCCATCGGAAAAAACGTACGTCCCACTTCGGAAGTTCCTGCAGCATTCGAAGAACTCGTCGCTGTACTCTCTCTGTATCTCTTCAATCTCCTTTGTTTCTGCTCCGGCAGCAATGCTAACTTTCACAGACTCTTTAGTCGACGAGAAACACTGTCCCATCCGGGACACGTAGGTTGCTACGCAACGAATACCTTCCAGTTCACCGAGGGACTGCCTGATATCCTCCGCTCCAACCCTGCCGTCATTAGCATATAGCCACGCTCCGTGATCCCGCAGTTGACTATTCGAGCAAGCGAGAAACTGAAAGTGACGTCCACACAAGCGAATGCCTTCATTTAAAAGCCTTACTACACGAGTTTCTAGAACATCTTTGAGGCTGTCAGAGAAAGAAGTGAGTTTGGAGAAATCTTCTTCTCTGAATGCTATGCGCATGGCGTACTCGTGCCCATACTGCCTGATGACGCGGTTTTCAGCTACGAGCTCCGGCTGCACCAAACAGTCCTGGGTCGGGGTTACTATGATCCTTGGGACATAGACGTAATGCTTTGGCAATTCAAAATCCAGTGCTGTTTTTCGCTTGAATTTGCCAAATAGAAGCTGTTCAAGGATGATGTCCAGTGGACAAAACCTGTTGTTATCTACGAAAGCTATCAACTGGTACAGAGCACGACAAATCTGGGAAATGAAACAAGATGCAAGAGATGAGAACAAATAGAATACTGTGACACTAAAGAATCTGAGAAATGGAAAATGAGTACTAAAATTTGGAAGAAACTGCCACAGATGTTCATTTTTTTGTGAATTCTTATCTACTTTAAAAGATCAAACCTTAACTTACTATAAACTACTGAAATGGTCCAAATTCACTTGGGCGTATTTGTTTTCCCATTTCAGACCACGTGTGATTCCCTTGGATATTGTTTCTTTGTTTCTCGCGCTTGAGAAGACACATTAATATGGATGAGCTTCAAACAAAGAATCGTGTTCTCAAGGGAATGACGTGCTCTGAAATTGGAAAGCATTATGCCCAAGTGGATTTGGTTTATACCTGTGAAGACTCCAGTTTTCGACTTCGACGAGACGTGGCTTCATCTGATGATACGGCACTTCGTAGCAAATCGTAGAACCTCCGACTTACTCGATCAGTCACTTTGAACCCTCGGGAGAGCAAACATTCTAACGCATAGGCCACTTCAAAGCTTTCAAATTCAGGTTTAACTGGAACCTCCGTTTTGCCACATGGTTTCTTGGTCTTCATGGCAACGAAGTACACGATACGACCTTGAAGAGAATAGTCCGATTGGAGCAAAGGTTAGGTTGATTTAATGATTACTTTTGTTCTTACGATAATTACGTGCATCACCATGAAAAGTTAAATTGACGAATCGAAGAAGCAAACTGTATGAATGAACAGATGAGCAATCGTGGGTCAGAAAGCGTATGAGAAAGATGATAGTGGTCGATGGTGCTGGTGATGACAATCTAGGACAATCGCTTTGATAACGCGATGAAAATGATTATTGTTGTGATGGTGTTGAATGGTGACAGTGAAGGAGGTGATGATGATGGGTTGCTGGTGGTGATGGTGGTGATAATGGGTAATGGTGGTGGTGGTGGTGGTGATGATGATGATGATAATAATGGTGTGATGATGGTGATGATGATAATGATAATGGTGGTATTGGTAGTGGTAGTGATGGTAACGATTACAATGGTAATGGTGATGCTGATGAATGATAACGTTGATGATGTTGATTGGTTAAGGTGGTGATGGAAATAATGGGAAATATGGTAGTCTACGATGATAGTCTTCGTAACAGATAACGAAGATGAATGGTGATGATGTTGATTTATGATGGTGGTGGTGATGATGATGAATGATGGTGAAGAAAAAGAAGATAACAGTAAGACCGTAGGCTACACAGAATGCTTTAGGTAAACATTTCAAGTCGATCAAATATGTCGATTAGTTAGCAAATCAAACACTGCACGAAATGTGCAAAATATTACTGCAACATTAACTCACTCAAGTTTCCTAGTCGTGTAATCAGCTCCCATATGCGATCATTATTTCTTGATGTGGGAAAGTGCAACTTTAGGACAGAACTATTTCCCAGCACCTCTCGGCTGCAATTCAGGAAACTGACGCTTCGAGTCTCGTTGGTCTTGTCGAGTATTTCCGCTAAAGTTATAAAAGGAATTTGAAAAATCTCCATTATGAAACAATCCTTAGGTAATATAAGTGCAATATCTTTGAGGGAATGAGGTGGGGGGGGGGGGGGGGGGGGAAAGGAAAAAACCGTTTGAATTCCGTTCTATTAAAAACAGTTTTAATCATTGTGGCTACCGTATTTCATTTAAACAACAGTGTTCATTCAACAATAACAATGTACCGTATACGGTAAGCTTTGAAAAGCGAACAGAAAACTACTGTATACGGTAATCTGAGAGGATCAGTCAGTGCTACGAGGTTCAAGCGGTAGGTACTCTATTCTCACTATAAATGGCGGGGGCTTATAACCGGGAGTATAATAAAATTAATAACTAGAAGTTTCGATATCATTTGATATTTCGGATGACCTCCGTCATCCATCATCTGATGATGGATGACGGAGATCATCCGAAATATCAAATGATATCGAAACTTCTAGTTATTAATTTTATTATCAAATTATTAGCCCAAAGAAACATTTTTAACCGGGAGGATATTTTAGTTAGCAGACAGGTGGGTTTATAACTGGGAGGGGCTTTGACCGGGATTCTACGGTAGTTGGCCTATTGCAATTTTAAAAGTCCAAGGAAAAATCTGTTTCCTTTGGACGTAATGTATTCCCATTTTAGACAACATCACAGCACTTCGGACGAGAATATGAATTTTTGTTAAACACTCATCCATTTTACCCAGTAGCAAAAGTAATAATACCCAAGGGAAACTTGAAATTTGTGGTCCAAAATGGGGAAACACCATGCACCTCAATTAAGCGTACTTCAAATTGACACGGTTTTCTTTGTTATTCATGGGGCTTTATTTGTCATACAGACCGGTCCAGTAATTTAAAGCCGAGAAGGGATTTGATAATCAGCAGGGAAAAGCGGGGTTGATAAATGAATGGAATTGATCATTATGAATTCACTGATTTATCTGTATAAAGCCCAGGGATTTATACATCATAAATCCCGTAAATTTATAATGAGCAATTCAATTCATTTCATCAACATCACATTTCCCTGCTGATTATCAAACAAATTTAACTCTAAAACTATTTCACTAAGAAAAAAGTAAAGACCAGCTTGAAGAAACAACTTATAGCTAATTCACTTAACGTTGTCAATGAAAAAAGCCTAAAGCCTAAAGCTTTGAGAGCGGAATCATGAAACAGAATTTTTTTTCACTCCCGTGACATTATACAATAAGAAACTCGGTGTATGATTGCAAATTCTACAACTTGGACATACACCTAGTTGCAAGAAGGTTGTCATAGGAGGAAAGAACTTTTGTAATTTAGTGAGAAAGGAATAACATTAA
>WUAP02133574.1:0-12570 GCA_015163945.2 Stichodactyla helianthus
AATCATAATGGTTTAAGTTCACTTCCCATGAATGTAATCAAATAAACATTGATGTTATTTTGAAAGACACATTCATGATTTTTTGCCTTAATGGAAATTTGCTAACACCCATTATGGTATGAAGTCCCACTTCCTTATTTTGGAGTTGGATGTAAAATTATTTTAGATTTTTTTGTTCTATTATTAAAATAACTAAAATTACAATTGATGTTGTGTAAAAAATAATCGAGTAACCTTCATCAATACCTTTTATTAACTAAGCATGAGGGCTGTACCATACACAGTATCCTTAACAGCTGTCATTAGTTTTGGTCAATTTTCCCCTAATCCTTTAGAAACTTGTCATAAATTTGGGCAATTTCCAAGGGGAGAGAGGTAATAATAATAATAATAATAATGAGGTACTTATATAGCGCATTTCATGCAACTCTCAATGCACTTTACAATCATTGTTCATGGAGGACTTTACGGGCTGCATATTAAGGTGCCAGTGGCAGCAGCGCAGCTTACAATCATGAGTAGATAATTAGTATTAGTATGTTATGCCTCCAAATTGGGGT
Organism: Stichodactyla helianthus; assembly: GCA_015163945.2. NCBI lineage: Eukaryota > Metazoa > Cnidaria > Anthozoa > Actiniaria > Stichodactylidae > Stichodactyla > Stichodactyla helianthus. The sequence goes on from WUAP02133574.1 coordinate 561, forward strand.
AGGCTGTTGAACTGGGAGACAATCCCAGTAGACATTTAAAATTTAGAACTGCAAATGATGTGACCCATCTCAGAAACAGACATAAAAAAATATCATCACCCTTCCTATGAGTTTTAACTAAATTTCCATGCCCCTCTAAACATTTAATACTTAAGGTGGCTGGCTACTATTGAATTGAATTTCTGAGCCCACAAGCATATGCGTGCATAATTTCCACCGAATTACCATGGTAACCTTTGGAATTTTACTGAAAAAAATTGAAGAGCCATAAGTGTTTTGAACTTTAAGAAGGTAAAAACCTCAAATTTTGCACAGGACCACATACTTTTTATGTGCTTATATGAAAAAGCTCCTAAAAATCTATGTCATATCAAAATTTTTCAAAAAGGTAAATATTGGAACTTATGAAAGAGTGAAAGTTTGTACGAATTTCTGCTCGACTTGATGGGACATTTTCCAGGCACTGATTGAACAAAATATGCCAAATCCAGTTATTTTCATCTTATCTTAAAGTTATTTATTTCATGTTATAGAATTATCAACCATGTTAATATCTGTACAAATATTGCCTTCGTACATCTATTATCTTTTGAGCTTTAAATTTTTTCCTACTCACTTTGGCTAACGAGATTTTCACCTCCAAAACTTATAAACACCCATCCATTCAAGCTTGATTATCTCAAAAACTAGTTTGGGACACCCTATTTTTCTGTTCATATTTGAAATCAGCATTAAATTTCTGTTAAAAACAATGCTATTTTAAAAAAAGTTACCAGTAAATATAAAATATGATCCTGATTATAATTTTACATGACCCTTCCTTTTGCGTAGTTTTAGATGACCCACCCTTTTGGAAGGCTAGTCTTTAAGGACATTCATGGGCAATTGGTGTTGTAATGTCAATTTTCTGATACTTGGCACAAAGTTACTAAGGGAGTCACAATCTTCGTTTTTGAGCAACAACCCAAGAAAAATCAACAATTTTGCGGATTTTATCATTAGCCTATTGTATTGATTTAAGACCTTCAAACAAAAAGAAAACACTGCTCAAATTTTATATCACTTTCTCAGGTGATGGAGATGCTTTTTCCTGCCTGAAAAAATTAAATGAAAATTCTTAGGACAAAAGGTAAAAAAATTTAGATGTTTGAAAGTACACATCATTGTCAAAATATGTAACCTTTGATCTCATTAACGGGTGTAATTTTGTGGAAAAATTGCTGTCCTTTCCCATGTAATGCCACATTTTTCATATTGGCATATTCTGTAGATCTTTATGAAAGCTTACTTTTAAGAAGAAGAAAAATGTTACTCTTTTCATTTAGGAATTATTATGCTGTAAACTTTGAAAATTTGGCCACCATTTTGAATTTGATCACATTTGTAATAATAAACAAAATCATACAGGCTTTCCTTACTCATTTCAAAAATGCTCAAGCTCACACGCAGAAAGGATGTGCAAGCAATGGCCATGAATGTCCTTAAATTAAATGACTGTGATAAATAAAATTAGATTTAATGAAGAATAGAAAATACAATATTGTGTTGGCTAGTTGTCATATTCACTACCAATCTAATTGAGATCAGAATCATAATTTATTTATTCCAAAGAATATGTATTGGGAATAGAAGACCTGGTTCATTCACAATGCCAGTGATCAAGTAGCCCCCTGTGCACATTACTATGTCAAGGGTTTTGATCTTTAACACCAATGATGTATCTGTTCTTTTTACAGTCTATGCAGATGGTGGTATATGTTTAGATATTTTACAAAATAGATGGAGTCCCACTTACGATGTATCTGCTATTCTCACTTCCATACAGGTGTGGTATGCTAAACATCCTTCTAATTCACTCATGTATGTCTAACATAAAATGTTTTTAAAATTAAAATCTACTATGTGATTTTTCCTTAGTCTTTACTTGATGAACCAAATCCGAATAGTCCTGCTAACAGCCTCGCAGCTCAGTTGTACCAAGAAAGTAAGAGAGAGTATGAAAAAAAAGTTATTGCTATAGTTGAACAAAGCTGGCTGAATGTCTGACCAGATGTAACTATGCCTCCAAATGTTAAACCTTACCAGCAATACTTTTCAGTATACATAAATCTGAACTCATTGCTTGCTTCCAATACTGAATAGCACTGGTTCTCTGTGTAACCACTGTATAATGTGCATCACCAGGTTACCAATTTTCATCTATTGTAAAGCCTTTAATTACCATGTAATGATTTCAAGCAAGCAAAAAGGTTTGGTCATTCATTAGATCTACTCCAATTAGATATTAAATCATATATTGCTGTTATATTTAGAGACTGTATGGGCTGTTTGTTAACTGAATCTTAGTAGTAAATATTGTAATTGTTTTCATTGTAAGAATTCTCATTTTTCTTTATTGTAATTATTCAGCAAATAGATGTAACATCATGTACAATTAATAAAGAAATTGTTTTTGAGGAGAGGGAGGTCAGTTTGACTCGGTAATAAAATGTATTTCTACATATCTCATATGTTTACAACAGAAATAAAGAAGCAGCTTTGTTACTGTCAAAGATTAGCAATGTGAAGTTGAAAAAAAATCAGACATATTCCAATCCTTTCTTTATCTTTCCTCTCATTATTTGAAAATGCATGTATGCTATGAAATGAAAAGTAAAAAAAAGACCTGTATATGACCCTCTATCTTTTAATGTTTAGTGGTGTAACAAATCATCTTTTTTTATCCAAAACTGTCTGATACACCTCTCGTGGTAGTAAACTTTGATCAACATCATCCCTTGGGGCATCCTTCCATGGAGACAGGGTGTAGCCATTATAGTACAGTAATATTCTTTTACAGTGTTCAAATGACAGATACATCAAGCCAATGTTAGTAACAATCTAGAATGTTGAGAAAAAAATTATTAGGAGAGAACCCTAATTTAGAATTTAACATCTTCAACATTTAACATGAAGTGAAAAAAAATGGTATAAAAACTATCTTACCTTGAGTAGACTTACACTCCAGCCTCTCCATAATCCCATGAAGCCATTGAGGCTTACTGTTTCAACAAATGCACTGCTCATTCCTTGAAACTTAACATCAACTCCTCCAAAGCCTGGAATATGCTTGTTCCTGGCCTGAACATACAAACTGACAATCATTAATGATCCTTTTGCTTATTTTTGATTGCATTCATACTAGAGTGATTTTACTTAACCTGTGAAAAAAACTAATAGCTAATATGTAATAGTAAAATAGACACAAAAGAAAACAATAGAATTAAAATCTACTGTGTATAATTAGCCTAAAATCTATTTCATGGATTAAGTGAAACCACTCTAGAATCAAATTACAAGTGCTGTAAATCATCCAATTCTGATTGTGAATGAGAAGCCTTTTCACATGCATGCTATGACCAATAAGTCCTCGACTATCAATTTGAAATCACACTGAAGATTTCAAATTGCTAGAAGATAAAAATACCAGTTTTCAATTTTCAAACCTTTGAAGGTTTTGTAAAGTGAAGATTTCTGTTATTACATTGTCTAACTAGCTCATTCACTAGAATATAATTTAGACAACTCATTCTAGTGGGTTGTTGACTAATTAGGTTCCATGAGTTCTTGGTGTAAATTTTTTATTTTTATCTAATAATTACCTGCATTTTTTTCCTAATTGTATCAAATGGGTAAGATAAACTCTGTAATACAACAACAAAATGAACACTGTGAATCAAAAATGCTTTGTATCAGATTTTGAAGAATCCAACAGAACAGAGATTTCCCGTTGCACTTCACATCATGATTATAGAATTTCATGAGCACGCGATCTGATTGGTCAATTACCACATAGTTTAGATCATAGAAATGACAAATTATCATAATTTTAATAACATGACACTTATTATTTTTGCAAGACACGTTTCAGCAGATTCGTCACTGCCATCATCAGTTGCTAAGTATAGAGTGGGTGAGATCTTGTATATCGATATATAATGTAAATAAAACAAAGGAAAAATGTGAAAATGTGACTTCTTGTAAAAGCTTTAAATTTTCATGAGGTAATTGTTAATTAAGCACAGGGTTAAGCCATTGAATATGCAATGTTTCTTTGATCTTAAGACTAAATTTGGATTGCACTTGATTGATTATGGAAAAAGTGCCAAGGGAAAACATTCTTACACCTTTCAGAGCTCTTTATGTGACATAAATGACATCATCAGTGTGGTCTATAGATTGACGGCTTAAATTTCACGAGCACATGATGTGATTGGTGAATCATGTTTGCTTATGAAAGCATTCAAAAAAAGCTCACACTGTTTAATCAATAAAAGTTTTCATTTTTATTCAATAAAGCTCATGCTGTTTTCAAAAATTTTTTTTGCTTTTTCACTTGTGATATTCTATTATACAAAACAAATAGATCAGGTTCAGCTATGTTCTGTACTCTGATAAAATGCAACTGGAGCTGTAGAACATGAAAACGTTATCTGAAATTATGAGCTGTATTATATTATGTCAGGCACTGATTGTTTTAAAAAGAATATTCTTGACCTTTTTCATTTTACTTTTAAGATTGTTGTTTCTAACCTTTTGGAACTATGCACAAAGCAAAAGGAACTGGTGATGATTTCTTTTGACTATTTATTGACCTACCATGATTTCACTTTTTATGAACTCATATACTAATCAGGGATGGGACGATTTAAAAATTTTTTCTTTTTATTCCCATGCCTGACTACAACATTTTTAAACCTCATACTCTTAGGAATGTGGATCTATATAGCTAAAACAACCAGCTAAAGCTTAGTGTGTACTAGCATATATGTACATGTGGTACAAATTTGAAACTCTTTTTGCATATTGGTCAGATTTACCTTGAAATGAGCAATCATCTAAACATTTATTAATAAGTGATTCTTACTTGAGCAAATGCTGATGCCAAAATGCCTCCAATAAGCATCTGCATCTGGTAAGTGCAATCATTCAGGTAAAAAGTTTGATCAAATTGGTCCAACCAACAATAAACCAAGAAAGACCCACCAGCAAATGGTATGATGCCTGTGTAAAGATTGAAGCTCAATTTACCATTTCTATGGCTGAGAATCAGATAAACTCGCCACATAATTCGTCATCTATCAATACTATGCATCCATTCTTTTATCAATGTAAAATATAGTTTATTGATTAATTATCAAATAATCAACTTAATTAGTAATTAAATCAATTACTAATTAAGTAGTATTTAAAAAACGAGCAGTAGTGTTATATCAAATGTAAAAACCTGAGGCGAGCCGAGGGTTTTTGATATATGATAAAATACGTGCTGCTCATTTTTTAGATGGCTTAAGAAACGTTTTTAAGTATATTTAAAAACTCATGAATAATTAATGAGCCAAACACAATAGAAATCAGTGACCATGAAGGAGTTTTTATATCTGATATAGAATCGTCTTTATTTGCATAAACTTTAATTTTCTCTGCCAAATTTAGTTCATTGCTCAAAAATTAAGTAGAAAATGAGAACATACCTAGACATTTCTTAAGCCATCTAAAAAACGAGCAGCACATGTTTTATCAAATATCAAAAACCCTCGGCTACACCTCGGGTTTTTATATTTGATAATACACTGCTGCTCATTTCTTAAATACTACTTATTAACTTGTTAAGCTTTGAATGCACTAACAGATTCAGTAGTACAAGCGAAAAGCTTAAATGCTTTCAAGGAGAGACTCTGCTCACACATGAATGAAAGCCTCTGACATTTATATTTATTATGCCTTCACTTGCACAGCACTATTCTTTTATATAGCAACTGCACAGCACAGTACAAAGCTCACAAGAATCTTTAACTGAGGAGATGGGCTCTACTAGGAAGAAGAAGCTAGTTATTCATTCAATATTCAGTATTTATATTCATAGTGTATTTTTATTCATCATATATACCTTTTCTGTCAGCTTGACAGCCATTAAGCCAGGTCCTCACTAGAGAATTAAGCATAAGCAACATGTGCATACTTAATTCTGCTCTTCACTCCTGAGAGATAACAGGCGTGAAAAAAGATGAGTGCTGCTAATATACCCATCAGTGTCTTTCCTAAGGGGTCGACCAAGGCTAACCATGGAGATAGGTGGAAGAATACAGGGAGATAGGATGCAAACCTGACCTTTGGCGTCAGGAAATTGTTCAACTTTGTTTTATGGTTAGGAAGATGGGGTGGTATATAAGGAAATTGTTTTCAGACCTGGTTTCCTGCAAAATGATGGGAGATAGTAGGTCATGGAAAACCTCAAAAAGGGGACTCCCCAACCCATGGGGAAAATCATCAAGGTTATTTCAGACTTTTTACAATCCCCTTGGTCAGCCTGGGGTCGACCCGTCAAGGAAGTCACTGATAGATGCACAATGATCAAGCAGTGCCCAACTGAGTCTGTGTATGTGGCTTTTGCTTATGCTTACAGTGCTAGTGAGGAACTTCACATTAATATAATTCATTTGTTGGTTCATTCATTATTTAGTAATGGAGGAGCTTTTAAGTTAAATTACACAATATCTCATGCAATTCTTATCTTTGAACCCTAAACTTACCAAGTACAGAGGGCAAAAGTCCTTTGTACAAGGCCAGGAAACCTTCTTCTTTCCATACAGTTCTGAAGGCATGTCTTATACCATGGTATTTGGCTAAGGAGGGTTTAACATGCTGGACAATCAATCTTGTTCTAATGATTTCACATGGATAGACAGCCAGCATTGCTATCAAAGTACTCCCTGATCCTGCTAGCATTGAACTAGTGTTTGTTAAATAGCCTTGGTAAGGATCTTCTAGAAAGTTCTGCAAACATATTCAACCACTTCCTAAGTTGATGAAAAATAAACTAAAAGATACCTGATAATTATAATCTGAATAAAAGATTATCATTATAATACTTACCGATAGATAATTGAAGGTAAAAATTTGCATTGCACTGTAAGGAAAGAGTCTCAGACAAGTCATCCAATTGCCTTTCCAAAAGGCCTTTAGTCCTTCATTTTTATACACGTTCCTAAAAGTTTTTGCAAGTCCTTGTTTTGTATCTCGAGTACCAACCTGAGATAAAACTTTGACAACTTCTAACGGAGAAGTAACAGAGCGAGATAGTATAACTGCTGTTCCACCGCAAATCAAATTCTGAAACCATGTTATTCTTTCGTCATGCCTAACACTTACCATCCTTTGTCAACTTTTACATATCCATAATAAAGAATTAAACTGCTTTTTTACTTATTTATCTTATTTCTTCTCCTTCACTTTCATCTTCGTCTTTACGTTTCGTTTATTAGTTACGTACAAAGGACTGGTAACTAAATAATCCCCAGTCTCTCACTCGGTCGCTGCACTCGACCCGCGGGTTTTCCCGCGGGTGAACCTCGAGTACCACCGAGTGCGAGGGGCTGTATACCGTAAGTTAGACCAGTTTTTTCCCACTGCCTAAATATAGGGGACGGGGGAAGTTGGGGAAAACAAATAGCGTTAGGCGAACACAGGTTGGTGGTCCGTACCGTAATATTTTCTATAGTTTGACTAACAGTCCGTGGAAGGGTATGGAATTCTAATATATACGGACAATACAAATGCTTCGGATTTTGCTGTTAATTCTAAATATTCTACGCACAATCGAGACTAAGGCTGAGCAAAGAAGAACTCGAAACTGAAGCAGTTCAATGAAAACGAAATTATATTACCTAGCTATATAAAAAAACAGGGCTGTATCCACCGGTAAGGTTGGTCTGGTTTCCTCTCCCCCTTTTTCTTCTCCACCTTCTTCCCTAGACAACCCCTCCCCTCCCCTAACAATTCTGAAAACCAGACCAATCAGAAATTTGTGGATACGGCTCTGATCAAAATGATGTTATTTCTAACAATATGAGGAAGGGAGAACAATCGGCTGTTGCAAAAAGAAACTATATCCCCAAAGTTGAATGTCTGATATAGTGGGAAACCAAGGGTAAATTCGCACATGTATCACCTTTCTGTGGTACATAAGTCCCCAAGTAAAATCGAAGACTGAAACTGCCTTCTGATTACCAATCTTTATTAGCCAATTGGATTGAATGGCATAGTTAAAACTATGTTAGTTCCATAGTTTTTAGTCTGAGATGAAAAATGTTAATGATATAGTAAAACAGGGGCGAGATACAATCACATTCATTTTCAGATAGGTAGAAATGAAGGACAGTTATTTACAGTATAAGGTGATGTTAATCGCTTGACCTCCAGTAGATGTAAAGCTGTTGGAACTTGTCGAAGCCAGCTAAAACACCAGCCCCAGCCATTCCACGAAGTACATTAGCGCCTGCACCCTTCATCATTGACATTGGACCTTCATTTTTGATTACTTGGATAGCGCAGTCGATGGAACCTTTGTATTTCACGGCTTCCCCTGAAGTCATCATCATTCGTCTTCTTATAGTATCAATTGGGTATGAGGCAAGTCCAGATGACACTGTCACAAAGTAACCAAGAAGGAACGAAACGACGACATTGGCATCTTCTCCAAGCAATAGTGGCTTTAAGGTGTCATACAATCCGAAGTAGAAACCTCGATAGATAATGATACCAACACAGGATATCACAAAACCACGATACAGTCCAACCACACCATCGCTTTTAAGGGTCTTCACATAGACGTCAATCAAACCATTAAACTGACGTTCACCACCACCTTTGCCAGTTGTCTTAGCGTCATTAGCCAATCGCGTACGAGCATAGTCAAGGGAGTAAACAAACAATAATGACATCGCTCCAGCAGCACCTCCTGATGCTATGTTTTTAGAGAATTTCACGGCATGGCTGTCCGTTTTCTTGGACTTAAACATGGCTTTGATCTGATCTTTGAAAGCAAAGTTTAAGGCCTGAGTCGGAAAATACCTTATGCAGTTTGCGAGGTTTCCTGTTAAAAGAAAAAAAGTTGTATTAAAATTGAATCCACAGTATAATAGTCAAGAGACTCACTTACCTCTCCAAAAAGATGCAAGTCCTTCAGCTTTAAAAGTTCTTACGGTGCAGTCGACTACTCCTTTGTAGGGCGTGGTCAAGCGACCTGATTTAAGCATTTCATCTTGGTTCTGTACGAGGAGTTTCACACGTTCAATAGGTGCTGCAGCAGTTTTAGATATGATGGCAGCGGCACCACTCAAGGCGAAATTCTCAACGAAATGAAGTTTTTTCTTTTCTGACATCTGTTGATGAAGTGGGATAATGGTAAAACTGCTTAACACTTCAAAGCCAATTAAAAAGAAATTTTGTAATTTACCTTACGCGTACTACTCAGTAAAGCCTTTATATAATCAGTAGGCGTCTTTAGCGAATCTAATAGTTGTTCGGGTTTTCGTCTCAATATTCCGTTCAATGTACTGATGACGTGTCAATGCTTCATTTTGTTAACTGATGTTTTTCATAATTAATGACGTCATAAAGCAGCTGACGTGGACAGTATTGATTGCGTTATATTGACGTATAAGAGTAATTACTAATTTCAATTAGAGCCAATTAGTAATTTAAGAATGATTAGGCCCTTTGGGATATTATCCTAAATAGGCCATTTGCACGAACAGATCACTATGAACCCCAGATAATTGAAAGAGCATCTCGATATTTGTAAGGTGAAGTTTCAGCTCAAAATGTTTGACACAGAAGAAATGGCATGAATATAAAATTGCATATTTTCTAAGAGTTTGTATGGAGTAATTTACTATTCACATACAAATCCTAATAAAACGTGTCCCCCTTAATTTTTAAAAATTGTTGGAATATAAAGGAAAAAATAAAATAAATAGAAATTAAATGTAACAAAGAACCTAAGAAGGAAAGAATGAATAGAGGTTTGTTTCTTTTTTTTATTCTGGGTGCCAACCCCCAATCCTGGGTCCTCGCTACGCCCCTGCAGCTTACAACGTCGATCTCTACGTTGGCGGACAAAGACAAAGGCGAAAAACCTGCCACAAAAATATATTGCTGCAAGTTATACAAACTGACCTTTTATTGTCGACAAAACGTACCAATTACAGTGTGGACACTCGAACCGTGAACACTTCAGATTTTTTCAGCATTTCCTAAAACGCATTTTTATGTACGAGAAAATGTTCAAACGTTATTTTTAAAGTTTCTTTATTGCCCTTTACCTTACGAAGCATTAAATTCAGATATAAAACTTTGAAATACCTTAAATCGTTAATGTTGAAAAAATGTGAAGTGTTCACGGTTCGAGTGTCACAGTCACGCGTATCCGGATTTTTATGAAAACACAACTATTTCTTTGTGGACTGGCCTTCTTTTCAATATCAGTGAACGGTCACCGATACCGTGACTTTTCAAAAACGCTCTCCAGAAAATCGTTTTCGTGTGGAGAGGTGAACACGCGGGAACCTTTTAAAACCGATGACGCGTATCGCATGCTCCGTAAAGGATACTATCATTTTAGCGTTCTCGTGTGGATGGGCGAAAACGATGCAGATACGTTTTCAGATGAAAACGGATACGTGTTGACGTGGTCACAGACAGTTAAATTGAATTATTTAACATTACAATTTATTAAAATTTATTTATCATTTTCCCATAATACGTAAACTCAGTTAAAATTCGTCTAAAGTTTAAAACACTCTCTTACTTTAAACCCATATTTCTGTCACTTTTTAACTGACTAATACTTCTTCAAGCAGCAATATCTACCAAGTTGTGATGTCAGTGAAGGTTTGGTTTCACAGGTTTTGGGGGAGGCCGATGCATCTATGAGATCACTACTTATCCATATTTTCTACATTATGATAATACAGACCAGAAGGAGTCCAGTGAGTAGGAATGCAAGTCAATAATGCTGTTCACATCAGTATCCACAAACGCAAATGTCTGTACAACTGATGGTTAAAAATAACTGATTGGCAGTTCTTTTTTATCTGATTTAGGTGTATCGTTATCATTAAATTTAAAATAACTAGTTTTTATAATTAAAGAAAAAAAATACGATTGCATTGCTTGCTCTTACACTCGATATTTGTTTATAAAATATCTATGAGTTACTTTGCTGAATATCACATCCGGTTTACAAATTCTTTAATTGCTCTAAAATATCTTGAGCTTCGCTTTCAACCCGTTCATCTTTATGCCGTCTTGGTGGTCTTGATGGATTTCTTTCTTCATTGGCGGCGTTACCATTCGCCGGTGAAGCCATTTCTTGGCTTTCCATTATTTTTTGCACAGGAATATTTGAGCGAGTTCGAGATCTGCGCAGATCAACGGGACGCCCTCCTGCAACAAGATAGGTGTCCAATATATAACTTTGATTTGTACTAACATGATAAAAATAAAAGAACATCTTGCCTTACCCTTCTTGGCTGGTGCCTTCTTCCTGGGTGGTCTCGTTGGATCTCTAAAGGCGCTACCAGTTTGTAAAGCCTGCATCAGTCCATCTAATACTCCTTCTTGATCGTCATCTGATGGATCACAAGTTTAACATTAATACTGCATGTAGTTAGCAAAGAAAGTTAATTGCTCTTGAGTTACCGGTACGTACCTGCATTCATATCTAATAATGGATTTCTCTTCTGCCTTTCTGCCTCCTTCTGCTTTTTACGCTCTTTTTCTTTTTCCTAGGACAAACAAAAAGGATGACACTAATTATTTGGTACAAACGAGCTTTTTCTCCTTTGTAACAGCTTACCGCCCTCTCTTTCGCTTTTCGGTCTTTCTCTTCTTTTTCCTTTCTCTTGAAGTTTTCTTTCCTTGAGGCCTGTCAATCATAAAATGAAACATTTACACATAATTAACCAGGGGCGTAACCAGGATTTTCCGAAGAGAGGGCCCAAATTAAAAAGAAAACGCCATTTTGTGTGAGCCCTCCGAACCGCCGGGGATAAAAACAAAATAAATCCCCGCCATTTTGTTGCCACGGGGGGGGGGGGGGGGGGGAGGGTCCCCCCCTGGCCCCCCCCCCCCCCCGCCCCCCTTATAAATTTTTAATGACTATAAAAAAGAGAAAACAGGAGAGCGG
>WUAP02133585.1:0-13424 GCA_015163945.2 Stichodactyla helianthus
TTAAACCTCGAGATTTAAACCTCGAGATTTAAACCTCGAGATTTAATACAAGAGATTTAATACAAGAGATTTAATACAAGAGATTTTCAGTTGGAATTTTTCATAACATCTTTCAACATTGCGGTCATGTCTTTTATTTTATTCTTTTGGGAATGATGGAATTGAGAACATACAGTCAATGTTATTAAACGCTGTCCACCAAAAAAAAAGACATTTAGACTACAAGAAATATTACGTGATACCTAAAAACTGATTCTAAATGCTTGTTAAAAGAAATCCTTGTTATACGTAGAGTTTATATTTATTGTTCCCTGTTAACTGTTAAAAATACTACAGGTTAAATTTGAATTTTTATTCCTTTAAACAAATAAACAAATAAATCACGTGACATTTCTTGTAGTGTAAATGTCCTTTTTTCGGTGGACAAAGTTAATGATGTTGACTGTATATCTTCCCATCTGTGTAAAAAAATTGTCTGTCTGGAAATTAAAGAAGGCCAAAGTGCTATATCCCCATAATATTTTCCTCTTTTGCACTAACTTATTCATAATGAACCTCAAACTGATAAAAACCCGAGAGCAAACCATTGCAGTGCAGCCACGTCAATCATTATTTCGATTTTGTTAATCTTTCTTTCTCAATGGTTGGTTACAGTTGATGTGTCATCAGTATTGGCCAATTGACGAGGGGCACACAGTCTTGTATGGACCAATCAGGGTTTCTCTCAAGACACTCCACACCAATCCCTCGTTGGTCAAGAGAATCTTGCATGTGCAGTGTAACGACGTAAGTCACGTGACATAACGTAATTATATTTGTGCGTCTTTATATCGCAGGCCGCCATTTTTAAAATCCTTTACCACAGGTAACTTGTGCGATAAAAAGAGGGAGTTGTGGTTAATTTTCACATAATTTTTTTCTTAATCAAAACAATCATTTTTGGTGGTCACAGGTTTTAAGGTGCGGTAATACGGGCAACAAAATCGTGCAACTTGTCGCGCAACAATGATGCGTTGAAAGTTGCAGAGTGATCGCTACATGGATTTTTGTTGTGTGACAAGTTGTGTACATGGTGGTAATACAAAGCAAAATTGCTCTGCAACTTGCAACGCAAGATTGTTGTGCGACAAGTTGCACGAATTTGTGCTCGTATTACCGCACCCTTAGAAACTTTATTAGACTTATTTGGCTTTTTACTTGTAATTTAGAGTCAAGATACGTTGGAAGTTACTCACTTGCAGTTTACTGGTTGGCCTGACTAGTAAGTACATTAATATTGTACTTCATCACTTTACCATTATATTCGAATCTGAACTAGAACCTGCAACGTCCTTGTAAACTGCTTTACAAATTGGCCATTTCCGAGCTCTCAAAAATGATGCATGAAGGCGAGACTTCGTGCGAAATCACGCCGGTGGCGCGAAACGACTGACTTGTTCTAATGTCACTCTTTTCTCTATGGCTTGTTCGCAGTTCACTCGTAAAAATAAGCTTTTAAGCAACAGAAAAAGTCAAAGAATTGTCAGTCGTTTCGCACCACCAAGCGTGATTTCGCACGAAGCCTCGCCCTCATGCATCATTTTCGAGAAATCAGAAGTGGTCTATTGTCCCTTTTCTAAAGTGTTGTTCGAGACGTCGTCTTTATTTGTTCTTGATATTTTCCTAGTGGTGTTCCTTCCTCCCCTGCCGACCTGTTAACATTCTTAGATGAGGTTCGTAGCTGTTACAAACAACTGGACCAAGAGAAGAGAGAGAAACCGATTATCCTACACTGCAGGTAAGTTATATCTAACTACACTGTCTTGCGACATGCTGTACATATGCTGTGCTGATATGCTTTGCACTGCCGTGTCGTTCGCGTTTCTGCCTCGAGGGCGTCAGGAGTTTCATTAAATTTTGAAGTAAGCGTCTGAGGACAAAAGTAGGCGGCTGACAAAATTCATCATCTCATAATGATCTTCCATAATTTAAATGAAAAATGATTTTCCTTCATATTTATTAAGCAAGACACAAAAATAACCGGCGGTAGTAAGAGGCAAAACAAGCGGCGGTAAACCGCCGGTAGCCGCCTATTATTGAAAACACTGGGGTGTGATGTGATGCGATGCGGTCTGCTGTGCTCTGCTCTGCTCTGCTCTGCTCTGCTCTGCTCTGCTCTAGCACAGTCGCTATAAGCCGTTGTCTAACAACCCTTACCCTTTGCATCGCATAGTGCTGGGGTAGGACGAACAGGCACTTTTATTGTCATCTATGCAGCTATACAAGAATTTGATGCACATAAAGTATTTGGTGAGTCTGCTTATCTTTTGCATGTTCCAATTTTAATCCCCCCTACTTTATAGTTATATTTGAATAATGTATGCATGCGGTTTTGAAATACCATCTTAGGTCCTGCACCAGTATATTTTTCGTACCGCGAACTTGTTTACGAGCTCTTACTAGTTTTCTTTTTGTTTTTAAAGTGAATATTCCTCGCCTCGTTCGAAACCTTCGTCTTCAACGCAAATACATGGTTCAAAAGAAGGTTTGTATTTTACACTTAAGTCACATTCTTGTTATTTTTATCATGCTCACCTGCATTATTCACTTGTATTCTGCAGGAGCAATATGAATTTTGCTACAAGACTGTCTTATTCTATGCTCTACAGTTCTTGGACTTGGGTACGTTTGACACGTTTTTAATCAGTATTTTTAATGAGAAAATGGTTCAGAAAGATCAAGAGGAAACATTAAAACCATTATAAATTATTTCCATCTCAGTGATTTTCTTTTCAAACTACAGAATTGACGTCGATCGCGTTCAAGAAGAAGGCTTCCCAAGAAAAAAGTGATAAAGCCAAACAGGTTGTGGCTTCAGCGCCATACTTAGAAGAGGAGGACGAACAAGATGCCGAAAAGGCCCGAAAAGACGATGTATTCGACGAAGACCCGATAGATTCCCGACAGAAATCGTCAAGCGTTCGGTTTTTAGGGGAAATAAAATCAGACGATTCTTTAGAGGAGGAAGATTTAAGCGGAAAAATGAAGAAGCGAGGAGAAAGTGTTACTAATGAACAATCGATATCTGAAAAGTACTGTCAAGGGACGTTAGAGACCGATGAGCGGGTAACGAAGAAACGTCCGGACGAAAAATTGACAACAGACAGAAATGAAGAAGATAAACAAAAAGAACCTGGAATTCAACAAGAAAGAAAAGTAGATTCAGGGATAGTACACATCAGTAATGGAGACGAGGTTAGATTCAATGCAAAGGAAGATGCGAATAGTAAAAGTAAAGACGCTATAATCGAACTAGAAAACGATGAAAACAACGACAAACACCCCGAATTACCAGAGAGGAAACTTGAAGATCACGTGGACAAAAACAAAACACAGGGTGACCACAAATCTGAAATACGCTCTTTGCAAACTGACGGTGATTCTAAAATAAAGACAGAAGGAAAACTGTTGAGTGATACGAGCGAAAGCGATGGTGTTTCAGAAGACAACTCAGTATTGGACAATAAGAACGAATCTTCAGTCAAGGATTCGACAGAAAACAGAGAAAAGGAAGACGGCTCGACGCTAGAAACAGATACGAAGCTAAAAGGATCGTAATTTCAGCACGAAATTCAATATCTTAAGAATATTTGTTAGAGCATGAAAATTATTAATCATTAATTTAAAATATTGACTGCTGGGTTAGGACACTCAGTATTTCATAAATACTGACGACATATTGAATTTTCACGTGTATTCTCTAAAAATTAAACAATTAGATTCCAACCATCCACAATGCATTGTATGCGAATATACACCTATTTCGAAAATCGTGTGTTAAGCAATAGCTGAGTTATTACAGCTGAGCCCGCAATGAGATAATCTTATGTTTTAAGAATCATTGAAGTGAGGCTATCAGTAGGGTCAATACAATGCATAATGATTCATTTACATCTCATCTGCATGCAAGCGTAATAGCTGTTATTGGATGAGGTTGAGCGCCATGATATCTTAGACAGCTGAGCGGAAAACAATTCTCTAACCAATCACAGTCCGTTGGGATATTTCATGCCCGGCTCTATGTTCAAGCACGATTTTCAACCTGGAAACAATTGGAAACTTAATCCGATGTATTTTGAGGCTTAGAGAAGTCCAAAACTATTAAACAGAGTGAAATTTTATCTTTGTGTTATCCAAAAAACACGCGAGAAATGATTTTGAAAGCAAAGAGTGAGGGCCGGAGGTTTTGTCCAACAATGCTTTGCGCAGCTAGTTGTTCGCTCAGCTCGAAATTATCAAGATCTCGAATCTGTGTTATCTGCCTACTCAGCCTACGGCTTCGGCAGATAACACAAACCTTGGTTGATAATTTACGATATCATGTAAAAATCGAATTCAATAATGGTTTTATTATCAGTACATTTTAAAAATTTAGCAAATTATTTTCTTTTACGTTAACGAATCTGTTTTTGAACTTGACATGATAAACCCCGTATCTGCAAGATTTTCTGCAGATATAATGAATTAGCTGTAGCCTGTCAACCATATCGAGATAGTATGATGTATAATAATGTTGTATATTCGATGCCAAACTCTAAAATATCGGCATTAAAAGATAAAATAGCAACGTATGAACATATTAGGGTGAGTGTAAACGACCTAGCATGAAAAACAAGATCGATGATAATGGAATTCAAACAGCTTTACCTTCAGAACCGCCATTTTGCCAGGCAGAGAAAATGGCGGAATGGCTGTCTTCGGTACGCAATGCATTGTGGATAACTGCGATTCTTAGAAAAGTAACAGAATTTCAAAATGTGGAGATAATCGAATGAGCACACTTAAACGCACCACTGCAAAGGGTTTTGGTACTACTTTGATACTCTTTGAAAGTTTATTACCATTGGCACAATACCGCGTGGTTATTATAAATAAATAGCACAAAGAATGGTATTTCAAATATATTTGATCATATAGATGGTCTTCAGCCATTTTGCTGTCCGGTCATATTAAAAGAATAAAGCAAAGCTTATGGTGTTGAATGCTGTTCATAGACCTTTCAAACACGGCAGCCATCTTTATTCCCATGAGACTATTAAAAAGCCTTTGTGTATTCCCATCCAACCTCGTTCTGAAGTGCTTGAATGTGAGACACGGTGGGCAAAAACGTATTTATAAGTCAACATGGCTGTAGCGAGAAACGTCTATTGTGTATCGGTCTGTTGTTTGTCTTCTGTTTCCTTATGTCTGCAAAACGTTTGCTTTCCTCTAGGACATTTAATGGACTGAATAAAATTGTTTCATTGGTTATGAAATACTTTTGTCCGTTTTATTTTTGCCTTGATTGAGTTGTTGTTTCAAACTGAAGTGACCACGATAAAAAAGGAAGAAAGGAAATGAAAGAAAGAACAAAAGGAACAACGAAAGATAGAATTGAAGAACTGAAACAAACACGAAGGAAAAAGGGAAAAAAAGGCATCCCTGCACGTCCCTAGTGGTTCACAAGACATCTGTCTCAATCAATGTCTACCATGTACATTAGCCGTCGGCATTGAGGAACATGTTGACTGAGATCATGTTTTTTAGTGCTAGCCGCTAAGATTGGCTTTAAACACCAATGGGTCGACCTGTTGGCTGCTTTTTAATCTAGCATTTGGAGATTTTTTCAAGATTAAAAGCGTCAGTAACAGCAATTTATGACTCGAGTAAGGAGTAGTCAAGTGCATATCGATGATCCAGAAGCCGCTTTAGCTAATGCTAGACTCGAAATATAAACATTAGGTATTTGATGAGTGATTAGCATGTTCAGTTATGGACTTAGTCTATCGAAGTGGATCGTTGAATACATTATAGCAAGTTTTTGAACAGTATCGAAGAGACAGTGTTTGCATGTACTAGAAAGCTTTATCCAAGTGCTCTCGCGCCTTAACTTCGGCTCTAAATTTGTGCCCGAAGTTTTTGACTACGCTCAGTTTATTTACTGGTATGAAGTACAAACATGCGAGTAAACAACAAGCAAAACAAGCAACAAGCAAAACAAGCAAAGTAGAAAAAAAGCCTGAAACAAAACAAGTCAAAGTTAACAATTTACCCGCAAACAGATAATGCATGGGAGCACGAACGATCGCTGAACAACAAAAAGAAACATGGAATAGCAATAAACAAACAAACAAGTCGTAAATAAGTACAAGCAAAACGAAAAATCAAATGTTAAATTATATCAGTCCTACACTGAATTTAGAAATAAAGAACATGAAAATACCGCGTAGTCAAATGTCTTAAACTAGATCCTGTATTTTTCGAGGAAGTGTAAATGGTATCTCTTTCGGACTTTTTTGACCGTACTCTGTTTACACTTCAAACTTCCACATCATAGGTTTCAATAACTTCGACGATGGTGATTTTAAATTGCGAAGACCTTTTTGGATCCGGAACCGCGGGAGGTAAAGGATTATAGCCCCCCCCATTATTTTGCCGCCATTTTGAATTTATAGAGCTTTTTCCCAAGGTTGCAAGCTCATCCAATCAAATCCAAGAAATTTAATGACGGGCCACGAAACCAGAACAGGAGGTTTGGGGTAAAATTTAGTAAGCGATTCTTAGGAATTCTGAAACGAACAGTAATTCTCAAAAGTAATTGTTCTCCTTTTTGAAAATAAAATTTGTTTGCCTATTTTTAAAATTTTGTATTTTCTTCTTTATGGCCCTGTCAAGTTTGGATGCGCGCGCAAACTTAAGAAAAGGTCCATTTCTTCTCTTATAGTTCAGTCTTCTCGTATAAATTGATATTTTAAACCATAAAAATAGCAAATATTGATTTAAAAACTTTACATCCTTCACACAGAATACTAGAGTAAAGGTCTTTTTTTTCTTCTTTTCTTACAATGTATTGTCTCAGTTATTACTCTATTCGAAAAGTGGAAATTTTGGCCTCCCAAACGCAAAATTTGCTCCGCAGTCCCCGTGATGGTTTTTCAAAGGTATTCCGATATACAAATGGTACAAATACTTATGAATAAATATTTCAAAAGGATAATATGATCTTGAAAGTTATTTTCCTACGGTGAACTTATGCCTGACGGATAGTTCAACCGTTCAGGGAATCAATCGACCCATTCTTACGTTTTACCATCATTTCTTTCCTCTGTCAAAATATCGGGGTTTTAACGTATCACATGTACAGGATATCTCAGGAAAGTCAAGTAGACACAACAGATCTTCCCCAAGCCAAAAGTCAGAATCGAACTGCCAGACAAACAAAGTCAAAATGACAGTGTCAGATAGCACTGATCATTCTGAAATCACTCAGAGATCGAGCCACAATACCTAACCACTCGTTAATTTAAGGACATTGAACAAAAGCTTAAAAACCCCAAAGAAAGCAAGAATAGGCAAAGAAAGACCCGGCATAAATTAGATCAATGACAATGTATAATAACACTGAGAAATAATCCTCATTGATTGGCATATTTGTTCCCTGATTCATCCGGCTGTAAGTTGTTCCTCCGAATGCAAGGTTGTCTAACTTTTTCCTACCTTTGCCCCAAGGCACGGATTCTGGATCTCGCGGAAGGAAGAGCCGCTTACATTATCAACTCACCCGAACAAAAACATTAGGACTTCGGTGTTCTAGTTATCCGATAATTGACCAATATCCTTGGGGGTGTTTATCATTTTTATTGGAACAAAAAATGTAATGGAATCAGGAAAAAATGTGGGCCAGGCAGTTCAGTGATTTCCAAGAAATTGTAAATCATTTTTGATTTAAAAGATTTTTTTTTTTGGCATCAATGGACCGGATCACTTAAGTCGTACTGATTACCTCTCTGAAATGGACCAATATATTTAACGAACAAAAAAAGATACGATACGGCGAAGGATGTGCTAAAAGAACCTGAAAAACAATATCAAAACTCGACGTATAGAAGTCAATTCATGAACCTTTTTTATCTTATACAAACTTGATTTTCCTTTTACAACTACCTAGTAATTTTACTTATCGGTCACAGAAGTTTTGTGTAGCATTTTGGGCGAGGATGTTAGCGTTTCCGACAAGATTCTGCTTCTGATGGCTACACTTCATCTTTTTTAAACTTTGGCCATGAATTCCTAAAATCTGTCAGAGTCCATTCCGGAATTTGTTGTAATGCGCAAAGTGTTTCATTGCTGAGAGAGCGGATCACTTTACAAATGAAAATAAAAGCACTATACGTTAAAACTAAGAAAAGCGAAAATAATGGAATGTAGTCCCCGGAACTGTGTGGTATTAATCGTAATAAATCGCTGTTCCTGTTGAAGAAATATAGTAATCTTAGTAATTTTCTGCTATTCATAATCTTTCCGTAAAAAAAATTAGCACTGCTAACTTTTTCTTCAATACAAAAATAAGTTTACTCAAAGCGAAGTCCAAGCAATTTTGGGGGGATTTTTTGAAACCATATCTTTATAGATCTTGTTTTACATTCTAAAAAATACTTAGAACGAGTTTTTATTTTGTTAAAATAATTTAAATGGCATTAAAAATAAGTCAAGTTTTCGGGTGGTTAACACACACATACACACACACACAAAAAAAAAATTAAAAGTGAGTCGTCGTACTGTCAAGACCGAAAGTGTTACAAAAACAGCAAAGCACGCAGATGAATTCTGTCTCCAACTTCTTGTGTGTGGGTTTTAATCAGTTTTCGTGTGGTTTGTTTATTTTATTTATCTTGTGTGGTTTCAGATGCCCATGGAACAAAAACAAAGCACCGCGAGCAATCACTGGTTTATCGTGTAGTCAAAAACTAATGTTTTATGAGTTGCAAATTTAGTCAAATTCATCTAAATGACAGATCCTTCAGAATTAGAAGTTTGATTGAATAATTCTAACAAACAAAGGCAGTTCTTAGACCATATTTTGTACAGTACTCTAACGACCTCGATAACACATTGAACTCATAAGGGCTTTCCAAAATTCAACGATTTTTTCATCGATATCGTATTTTCCTTAAATACTAAGTCTCTCAGTAAGAAACTTCAAACGTCGATACTCGAATAATTACTTTCGACAGCGAGGGGTTTTTAATTTCTGAGCAGCGCTGCTTGAATTCTTATAGTTAATAATTTAATCATTCTCGCCCAAATTTTCTTACCAGCTTCGTAATTTTCTCCTACATAATTAACCCTTCCGAAGTCTTATTTGTGGGGAGGTTAATTTGGGAATCTCCCAAGTTGTTTATCTCAAAAGTTGATTAAGAAGTCTGCGCTGACTTCATTAAGCGGGAAATCAAAGTAGGACTTCATTGAGAGCAACGCGCAGGAATGAACGCTTGATCATTTGTTTTAAATTTAGATGGTCATATTCCTTGATAGGCGGTCCGCTTTGCATGCTATAAATAATGAAACCGATATCACACTCTCAGAGTGGTTTTCTTTTCATCTTTGAAGTCAAGTTTTCAAGACTGCTTTGTGATAAGGACAGGAACTAAGGTTCGTAGGTATTAGCCTTTATACACGGTTTCCGAAGACTGAATCGATTGGCCAGTGGAGTTAAGATCATGCGATGCAAATGCTTCCGACGGAATGACCAAATGCAAGCCATTTGTCAGCAGCCCATAAAATTGAAAACAGAAGAAAAAAACATATATCTGACATGAAGTAAAGACAGCAATAACACAGCAATCAATATATCGGTGCAAATCCATTCAAAACTGAATTGAAAGTTATACGTCATGATTACGTTGTATAAGACCCTCCAGAAACATTCTTTTTAGAGCCATTTTTTGCATAGGAAGTTTTTGAAGCTTCACTTACTGCCTTAAGTACTTTTTGCCAATCAAGATATATTGTGCATATAACGGCTTCCGTTAGCTAGAGTACTTTTTCGATATAAAAACAGTGCGAAAAACTCCACTGCTTTACAAAACGAGAGGACCAGAGTGACTGCGAACACCCAGAAAACAGTGGTATGTAAACTTCATACGTTCTAGTTTTCACGTCTTTATAAGTATGTGTGATTTTTTCAGAAGCCAGAACAGCCTTCTGTTGAATTGCCGCGCTTTTCGGCTTACATGGGAATTTAAACCCCTCTTCCAATGAAAAGAGGAACAACTATTAAGTGACTTGGAAGTAATCAATGGGTTGCAAAGACCACATTCATACAACGGCTCTTCAATTTTTTTGTATTTTTTGGAAACTGAAACTGTTTTTGTTATCTATTAGCTTCGACTTTAATATCGACAACATTTTCAAACAAGTTCCAATATTGTGAAATCGATATATAGGAAAACGATTTCTTCATCAGCGTAAGACATTTAGGATGTTTTCAGTTAAATTTTGCTACATTGGCTTGCGTTGTTTGGCCTCACTTAATAAACTCATACAGTTTTGCGTTAGAATCTAATTTTTTGCGCTTCAAGTTTGAAAATGACTTTTCCCTCCAACAAGAAATTCGTTTGAGTATATAATCCAGTAGTCTTCCAGCAGACTTTAGTCATGCGGTCTAGAAAATTATTATTATTAGTTGTTTTTGTACAAACGAATTTACGATGTCCAAAAATTGTGATCCGGCAACAATTTCCTGCTATAATTTCAAAAACGAACGCCGTTGTTCATAGTTTTATTGGGTTATTTTATTTAATATCTTTGTTATTTCAACATAGTTTTTTTCGGCGGAACCAATTTAAATTAATATCTTGAAAATTAGCAAAGAAATTTGATGAGAAATTCAAGCAATAGAAATTATATGAATCTACATGAGGCAGAAACAATTAACGCGCATAAACTCGAACGAATGAAAGTTTTAATTTGAATGTAACTGCAGGCAACTGAATTACAACAAAATTCGGGTCTTTGCTTTGCATTCCGCATCAGTTCCGACAAGTTGAACAGCAGAACTCCTTGGAGTAGTCGTAAATCATGAAAGAACCATTCCAACATACACTCATATTGAAAAAAGGAGACATTTCTTCGAGGACTTTGATTTTAATTCAATATTCGAGATAAGGAAAGCTCAGTGTCTTAATATCTGTCGCCAGCGGTCTTACGCTGTCAAATAAGACATCGCGACAAGCCCAAAATCCTTCTTGTTGGCCATTATGGTCTGTGTTTAATTTGGATATCCTAACAAACCCTTATAAGATTACGGAAGGTTTGAGAGCTTATACGCCATTACAGACAGTAATTAGTCCAAAAATTGCACATACGAAATTTTTTTGTACTTGTAAATTAAAACTCTAAACAAATTGTAAGTGATTAAGCGGTTTTGAATCTTTTACAGAATTAGTATGCTCTTTCTTATTTAAGAATTGGAATTATTTATGCCATTAAATTATATCATTGATGTATTTGATTGAGAAGAAATTCTATATGGTTGGATATGGTTGTCGCCTTAATTAGCCTTCGACTTTCTTCTCGCTTTTTTCACGCCTCAACTCCCTTCACTTTGATTGGTCATTTTCCGCCTCTATATTAGCCAATCGTTACCAAGTCTAATAATCACGTGCCGATAGTAAGCAAATTTATCTGTTAATCACACTTGAGTGATAGGAGATCAATCTTCATAGTAAAACACCGATATTTGCTTAGTAAGCTGGCTATCCCTTAGTTCCCACAGACTTGGTGGTGCCAAAGGAAAAGTCGTTTCTCACTGTTAAAGACAGGTCGCTGACGAGCCTCTAACCTTTTTTAGACACACATCGTCCGATCCGAGTGTAACAAAAAGCTTCCGTGCCAAAGCCTAGCTAGGCCATCTTATCGACTAATCATCGATCTTATACTGTTTATCCTTCCAATATATAAGATATTTCAGTATTTCATAAATATAACTTTATAAGATTTACTGAGACCTGCAATGATAATGAAGTCATATTAAATCTCAAACTAACTTAAATAGCCTTACAAAATTCTAGATCAGTGCTTTATACTTTAGGATATTTTAGGGATAAGGAAATCGGCTTTACTCCTATGAGAAAAGGGAAATGGTGCATGGTTCTGTCGATTCTAGATAGTTTTTGGCTTCAGTTTTGTGTACAAGACTGTATCAACCATCGTTTAAATATGATCCAAACTCCACGCTTTCAGAAAGAATTTACCCGAAGAGCAGGGAAATCATTCCTGCCCTAGTGTTATTCTCAAAATTACTGAGTGATGAGGCTGTCAATAAATAAATAAAAGAAAGAAAGAAAGAAAGAAACCAATAAAGAAATAAATAAACTAATAAATAAAATTTAAAAAATATGAATAAATAAATAAATTTTACATGTTGCCTTAGAGGCAAAATCTAACGGCTCTAAGATTCGTTCTGTAGTTCTTTTCTGCGATTTGTTCTTCATCCTTATTCTGTAATAGCAAAAAGATTATTATTACAAAATCAGAACTCGGCAAGGCTGCTAAAAACCTCTAAGGAAAAATACCAAATTAGTCATCTGTAGTATTGAAAAATGCATGATTCTTCTTTGATCGATTCAGTGCTTTTTTTCCATTACTCACATCAAAATGAATGCATAAAAGTAAATAGTGAGTGAGGAAACGCCGTTAGAGGACTAGCACTCAGTGACAAAATATAGTGTAATATGAATTAGCTTTTTGATACCCGTAAGAGTGAGTATTAGCTTCGCCGAATACCAAACAGCAAACCTAGAATTGAGATTTTGATGAACCATTTATGTCATACAAGAGTAAGAAACTAAAATAATCCATTCCAGTTGAATCTTTTAAGAGTGGCTTTTACTATTTTGCTGATGTTATTTGGTAAATTAGATGTACTCCTTGCAGAAGAAAGAGGAAGTTTTTTTTTTTTTTTTTTTTTTTTTTTTGCGATCGGGAGTTGAGCACCAATAATTAACTGTAAATAGCTCATCTGAGGGGGTGCGCACCTCCTGCACTTCCTAAATCCACCCCTGACAAAGCAAAATTCAACACAAAACCTAATTTACTCATCCCCGGAAAATGATATATTGTCTATTTAGCTTAGTATTGCCACGAGTACACTGGAAAATATATTAGACCTACTTGTTTCGGTTAGGAGAGTATTGTCGATACATAAGTATTCTTGGCTTAAGAGAATGGGCTGTTTAGTGTTTTGACGAGATTAAGCTTATATTGGACTACCTAGATTAATATTTCCGATTTAACGGCATTATAAATGCTGATTTTTTCACTATTAGTACCAAAGTATCCTGGAGCAGTAGAAAATACTTTTTCTTTAAAAATGAAGAAACTGAATGCTGCTCTGCATGCTCGGTATTATTTACTATGGTCCGCGCATGTCTAATTTTTCTAACGCCTCCCACATGGAACAAGAGCCACAGCGACTGTCACTGATTATAGCAAGAGGTTAATCTTACATGGTCTTCTCTGACGCTTGTAAAGATTCCTGATCTACAGTTCATGATGACGTCTCAAGATTCCTACAGAGCCGCTGCAGAAGATCAAGGTTCCCGGTCTTTGCAAGACTCTCCAGC
>WUAP02133596.1:0-12707 GCA_015163945.2 Stichodactyla helianthus
GTCATAATAATTAAATAACGTGGTTGATACATTACAATTTAGTCATGGTTGTACCCACGTACAAACCCATTTTAGAAATACAGTCTTTTTGGAATACAAGAGAGCGCATTACACAGGTGCGCGCACATTGGGTTTGAATTTTCTTTTCAAACCGGAGATTTTTGAAGAGATTTTCGTATTTTCTTGTTCTTTTCTGTCGTATAACAAACAATTTATTACACGAAAAGTTAGGTAATATGGCTGAATATTTTATCTCAGCGCCACTCGTAAAAATGTCCAGCCATTTTATCAACTTTTCATGTAATAACCTATATGTTCGGTACGGCTATAATACCGCTATGAATTTTCTTTATCGTTTCCTACTCTTTTCAAATTACTTCATATCACTTACCAATGACTGACACCTTAGCATAGGCAGATCCTTTGACAGCAGTTTTTGGTAACGCAAGGTCGAGCGTTTTGGTGAATGACGACGCTGAAAGAGAGAGTAATCGCTTTGTAAGATGGCGATAAAATCAACCTATAATTGATATTGTATTATTTCCCTTTGACATGTCTCTCTCTGTTTTATGTTCGTAACCCTACTCTTCCTAAACAAAAATGATCATTGAGTGACCAAATGTCGCGTAAAGTGTAGCGTTATGCACACTTATATCCAGTTTGAAACAAATTCTCCTAAAAAATTTCATTTAAAATGCTAAAGTAGGCCTCGTTGTCGCTGATGCTTATGATGACAAATCAGCTGTACATGACTTTAAATCAAACTCAATAGTGTTGATTTTGGTACATTATTCTTACTTGTATTGAGGTTCATCAGCACGCTGTAGGAGTATTCCTGAGGGACGCCTTCGGGCTGAAAAGAGAACCGTTAAAAAAATCAGTAAGCTAGTTAAATAAGCAAGGACTGAGTGGTACGACAGTGTCAGTGACTCCGAAACGTTGTTCGCTTTTACCGTTACTTTTCTCTATGAAACAAGCTGGTTAGTAAATTAATGTTTAAATACCGTATCCGAAAACAAGATATTTATATTTTCTCGATACAGTGTTCAACGTCTATTTGCTATCCAGTGCACTATTATTTCTACACTGACACAGCCTATACATTTACTCGCTAGCGACATAAGCATAAGCATAAGCATAAGCAACATACGCAGACTCAGTATTGCATTTATCACCAAGGTGTGAAAAAAGACAAGCACTGCTAATGAGCAGTACACTACTGAGTCTGCGTATGTTGCTTATGCTTATGCTTAAGCCTGGTCCTCACTAGCGACATAAGCATAAGCATAAGCAACACACGCAGACTCAGTATTGTACTGCTCATTAGCAGTGCTTGTCTTTGCTCACACCTCGGTGATCAATACAATACTGAGTCTGCGTATGTTGCTTATGCTTATGTCGCTAGTGAGGACCAGGCTTTAGCCTCATTTCAGTGTCAAAATATGCATAAATAACAAAGATAGATCAAAGAATGCACGACTTTAACAATACAAACACTTTGAAATTCCACGGACCTTCACTGAAACACGTGAATATTCTACACAAAAACGAGACTAATCCTGTATAACGGAGAAGCAAAGATAGGCTGCTCACTAACACGAGAAAACAGAAAAAGCACGAAAGAAAATCTTAGAAAACGTTTATTATGATTTTATTTTTATTTAAACTTTTATCTAGATTGGGCTTCATGTGATTTATGCGTGAGCCCGCGATTTACGACGAAACCGCGGGCTCGTTTTTCAGCCCTGCTGTTGGAGTAAGCAAAAGTTACAGCGATATACACTACTCTGGTAACTAGTCCCCAGTCTTACCTCAACCAGTAGGTTTCTTCGTACAGCATCAGCAGCCACATAGGATTGAGCCTGCACTACTATAGGAATGTTACCCAGTGTCTTAGGAATAACAGGGAAGGCAATCGCTTTGCCTTGACCAGCGGGCACTGTCACCTTCTCTCTCATGTCCACTGCTTCTTGTTCGTATGCTCCGCGCGCTCCTAGTTCGTTGATGGCTGCCCAGTGCTCTGAGGCCTTGAAAGTGATGGTGACCTGCCGAGAAAAGGGACGTTAGAAAAAACTGATTAATGGAGAATAGAACACTCGCTCTGAATTTCCGGCAATCCGGGGTTAAAAACAAAGTAAGATTTAATTACCGAGATACGAAAACTTTTCTCATGTCACGTTTTCTCATTTTTTGACCCCCAGGTAGCTAGGCCTAAGGGATTTAGAGACATAACCGTAACGCGTAACTACGTGTTATGTGGAAGATTCACAGGAAACTAATGGGGAGCCATTTTAGTGTTACTGGTACCGCACTGTGTACATGCTGTAAGTCAGTACCGTATACGTTTCCCACTCACGATAACCATTCCTATGGGAAGCCATTTCAGTGTTACTGCATACCGTACCGTGTACTGTGCTTATACTCAGTACCGTAAGTTGGCATTACCTCTTGAGGGTCTTCTAGGTAGTTGAAGACCAGTGCTTTGATGGCTACTTCCTCTCCACGTACAACGGAATAAGGTAGATCAAGAGACACAAAGAATGGCTGGAATACTTGTAACTACAAAATATTAAAATCAAGGCATCGCTTTGAGATACTAGGTCAAAACCATCTGGACATGTTGAGAAAATGTAAGACGTGCATTAAAAACACCAAAAAGCTTTGAATGTTTGCAAAATAGTCTCTTTTTTTTTTTGTTGACAAATGTTCGATTGGTTTGTTTTTCGTTTCGAGCGTGCTCGTCCAATCAAATCGCTCTGACCCAGCCTTCCCAGCTGGGCGGCATTAAAATTTTGTGATTTGTTTTATGGCCATCCCCTATGTTCAAAAACTTTTTTCTATCTGAAAACTATTGACAATTGAATCCAATACATTTCGAGTCTCAGAAAAGTCCAGGGTGATATTTCATGAATTGTCTAAAAAACAAGCGAGAAATGATTTTCAAAACAAAGTGTGGGCTGCAGGTTTTGATCAACAATGTGTGATAAGTTGTTCGCTCAGCTGATCCAAAAAGAAGATCTTAAAAAGAGTGATGTAGTATATTTAGAAAAAGATTATGTGAATAAAATCGATTTACTTTGGGTTTAAGTGCTCCGATGCCAAAACCAGCGGTAGGAGAGACAGCAAAAGCACTGGCTACCCATGACGTGATGGTGTCAGGAACAGAGGTAGAAATCTCAGCTTGGCCAGATGAACTGTAGAAGAAAGAAGGAAAAAAAATAACAAATAGAAATGAAGCTGTTAGCAGTCAGTTGATAATCATCATCAGTACCACGATAAGGAGCAAGGACGGCTCAGTTGGTTTAGTGCGCTGCCTTCTATTTAAGATGTCCGAGTTTGATTCCCAATGACCTCGCATCCTTGTTTGGCCTTCTTTCCATACCGTGTAGCTTTAAATACCCGTAAAACGGAGCACTGATGGAGAGAGGGAGAGGCGCCAGTAAAGGGCACACCACCTTCGAGCGCTTTATACATGAGGCCATGCCTCGGGAGAATTGGGCAACCACTCCTCGTGTTATCGAAGTAAAATAAATTAACTTTGCCTTTTTTCCCCATCATCTACGAAAAAATCATACGCCCGCACTACACCACTTGCATCAGCATCAACTACATTATCCTCAATGTCATCATCATTATCATCAATGGGTGCAGCGCCATCGCCATCATGAGAAAGATGATCATAGAGCGGTTTTGGAATGATAGGGATTCGTATTGACCACTTTCCATGCATCGTTTCACTGGTCAAACACAAAGCATTCATTCGAGGCTGCAAGGTCGTTTCAAAGGATTATTCAAATTTGTACCTCGCACCTTCAATGGAATGCTTTATGTTCGACCAGTGAACCGAGGATGTATGGAAAGTGGTCAATAGTCAGTAAAACATTTTTGGGCCTTGGGTATCAAACGTTTCATAATTCCCCTACAACCTCCAAGACTTCAGTCATACTTTCAGCTTCACACCTCTACAACTTAAAAACCCATCTACAAGAATTTTCAAGATAACCTACTCAATTTTGGCGACCCCTCCCCCTCCACCTCCCACACACACTGTAATAAATGAAAGCCCCCTAAAAAGTACGGTACCAGGCACGGCACGGATGTAGTATTTAAAAGATGGGTATGACTGTCTTACGTAATATCATGATCCATTGTTTAATCACTATATGAAATCGTGACTGCTTCAAAGGCAGGGGTTTAATATTCAAACTATATTTATGCCCTCTGGATCGGCGCTTGGGTACAGCTACGAATTTGTGTATCGTTTCCCACTCATATGAAATCTGCCCTCATTGACAATCAAATCAACATTATTAGCCCCGTGAATATTTTATTAGCGTCATAGTCATCTTAATAAATAAAACAAAGGAAACCAATGGCGTAACGTGAAATCATTTAGTTACATCTGTCCTACCCCAACTCTCTAACCAACTCCACCCTAACTTACCCTACACCACTTCACCACCCCACATCACCTCACCACCCCACTCCACCTCACCACCCCAACCCACCCCACCCCACCTTACCACCCAACTCCACCACCCCACCACATCTCACCACCCCCACTACACCCCACCCCACCCCCCTACTACACCCCACTTCCCCAATTCCTATCCCCACCCCACCCCTCTCGAATGACACCAACCTTGCATTGACATCCATCCACAACCAGGTCTCAGGGAAGAGGGATCGTACTTTAGTGACATCTGCCAGTCGTGGGGCCCCTCCTCCTCCACCGCCACCACCTGAGGAGTGTACGTTAGCTTTGAATTCTGGACTGGCCTCTTCAAAAGAGAAAAAATGTATTCGTCAAGTCATGTGATGATCACGTGACTTATCAGGTAGATCGCCAGTATAGACCAAATCCGCTTGAGCGTTATGTTTTTCCTATTTCAAATCCCTTGTGAACAGGATTCTTTGTTTGAAGCTCATCCGTATTAACGTTCTCCTCAAGCGATTCCGAGGAACAAAGAAACAATACCCAAGGGAATGACACGTGATCTGAAATGGGAAAACAAATATGCCCAAGTGGATTTGATCCATTGCAGAGCCATATAGCTGCCAGTACGGCTGGTCCGGTTTCAACCATTTTTATTAACAAAAGGTTTTAACATTTTTTCAGATTTTAAAAACCGGACTGCTAACAAAATTGTGATCACGGTCCTGTATTGATTTACCTTTCCAGCTTCGGCGTAATTTTTTCCCATTTCAGACCACGCTTCATTCCCCTGGGTATTATTTCTTTGTTTAATGGTAACGTTTGAAAAGGTACATTAATATGGATGTACCTCAAACAAAGAATCTTATTCCCAAGACGTCTGAAATAGAGAATTCTGATTTACAGGTCTTGGCACTAACAGTACAATTGGTCTTGACTTCTTAACTGAATACGAAGATTCATTCAACTGAAATTCCTTACTTTTCAAAATGTGAATCCTGGAATTCTGGATTTTTCTTTCATTCAATTATTAATTTGGGACCATACCTCCAGATATCGATTGCTGAAGCGTCGTATGGCAGGGCGAAACCATTTACGGGTAAGCTGGAGATTTCGGCTCCAACACCGCTATCCATAAGACTAATCAGGTAGCTCAACCGAAGCCTAAAGGGAGAGGTTAATCGGCCCCTAGACCATGGAAGATTAACCCCTTGCTATGATCAGTAAAATTAGCGCTCTCTCTATCAGAACTACTAGTCCCTTGACGCTCTGATCAATGTGGGAGGCGTTAGAAGTAGACATGCGCAGACCATACTAAATGCTAGCATACATTTCTTTGTAAAAAAATTTCTAAGGTTCAAAAATTCACCTCTTCTCTGGATTCTGAATAACCGTCACGAAACTTCACAATTTTACTAATATCTACATGACAAATTTGACTGTCAACTCCTTTTACTAATAAAACAAATTTCTCGACACCATGACGTCACAGTGAAAAACCTCAATTTATACTCTGGGAAATGAGGAACGTTTAAGAGCACCTAATGCTTATTTACAGATCTTTCTCTTGCTGTCCTCGAGCTATTTTAGTAACACTTATACATGCATGCTCAAGGGATGAAAAAATTAGACATTGAGTTGTAAAAATTGCTATATTTGATTTGCATTTATCTGATCATTAAGAAACATACAAAGTGCAGTAAAAATTTTTTACCAGTACCCATTATCAGGTGATACTGTCTTTTATAAACTAAACAGTCTGTGAAGATGATGAGACCAGAGTTCTGCAGAAACAAGAAAGTAATTTATTGGCATTGCGATGGGATTTTGAATTAGATTTAATGAATGCAGCAAAGTTGAAGTGGTTTTCCCTTTTTCAATTAGGCATGCAATGACATTGAAATGGCTTTCC
The DNA here is from genome assembly GCA_015163945.2 of Stichodactyla helianthus. NCBI lineage: Eukaryota > Metazoa > Cnidaria > Anthozoa > Actiniaria > Stichodactylidae > Stichodactyla > Stichodactyla helianthus. The sequence continues at coordinate 6,348 of WUAP02133596.1, forward strand.
CTCTGAGTAACATGCAATGACATTGAAATGGCTTTCCCTCTGAGTAACATGCAATGACATTGAAGTGGCTTTCCCTCTGAGTAACATGTAATGACATTGAAGTGGCTTTCCCTCTGAGTAACATGCAATGATATTGAAATGGTTTTCCATTTTCAGCAAGGTATGTAATCTATTATGACATTGAAGTGGCTTTCCGTTTCGAGTAAGACAAGGCTTGCAGTAACACTGAAGTGGCTTTCCATCTGAGCAAGGCATGCAATGACATCAAAGTAGCTTTCCATTTTGTGTAAGGCAAGCTTTAATAAAAACACTGCTGCATATATCGCAATCTTAAAAAGGCCTCTAGTACTCTAACATCAATGTTCACATTATCTTACCTGGAACACAGACATAGCGTCTTCTCCAGACGTTGGGAAAGGCATAATCATACGTCTGTTACGTCCAGGAGAGAGCCACCCCCACTCCCACCAGGGATACCAGCCACTACCACCACCATAAGATTCCAGATCTGTCAGTACCTGCAACAAAGATGACCAAATAGGAGTAAAGGTGGTCTTCCACCAGACGATTCGCAACAAAAATTATTCAAACCATCACTCTCAAAAATTGTTCTCGTGTAACATGTCATGCGGGACAATTTTCCACGCAATCTCTGTCACAGAAACATGCTGCGAGTTTTTGAATCGCCTTCAAAACTTGCAACATCATTTGCAACATTGCTAAGCGAAAAATCGTCCTTGCGAGGAGTAAACATCGAGTGCCAGACTTCTATCGGCAGAGAGCAATCCATTCGGCTAACTGTTAGCATTACTCCAAACAAAATTCACTCTGATCCACACAAATCATCTTTTAAATTCAAATTCCATCGGAACGACGGCCAAGGGTTCGTTAGCTTATAGAGCTATTACGAGGCTTTTTCTTTCTTTCTTTTCCCCTCTAATTCTTAAGTTCTTCGGGCATAAGCCACCCTTTTACTAAAAAGGCCGAAATATTGCCGTAATTGGTTTGCCATGATTAATTGCTGTGCTTGTCAATTAGCTGTCACTATATTTCCTCACATCGAATCATATTCCTCGAATAACATAATTTAGTAGGCGGGAGGAACTTTGAAGTTTAAGGTCGCGACAGAACGTTGCCACTGCATGTTTACCGGGGTAGAATGCGCACAGATAGCCTGCGTTGCATCCCATCAAGCTGTTTGTTCAACGCGTAGGCTGCGCACAGACAACTTTCTATTTTATCTGCAGGCTACTACAAATTCACGCATATGCTCTGTTTTCATGAGCAACAGCCATACGGACCGAAATATCATTGCTTTGAAGCAATATAGGGTTGTTTACTATAAAGCTAGTTAGTTATAAAAGTCACTTTTTTTCGTTACCTGACTGTGGCTGATATCATTGTCTTTCTTCATCAGAAGAACACTCTTATCAACAGCAAGAAAAGACACTTGAGAACCAGCCGTTGCCTTAGCAACCAGACTGACTTGATCACCAGGACTCGAAGTATTGCGACTGAACATCAAGGAAACCTTAACAAAAACAATGAGAAAAAATACCAAAAACACTCTACAAACACAAATGTTTATTTGTTTCGGTGAAAAACCTGGTTCTGGAAGTACTTAAGTTTGTTTTTTAGTTTGCTGTTCTTCTAAGAACTGACCGCGATGTTGGTTAATTGATTCAAAATGACGACTGTGACGTCACATGCAATCATTCCAAGAAAATTATTCATTTGCAATCCCACAAATCCAAGCGGGAAACTCATGGATCCCCTTCAAACAATAGCCAAACAATCACTACAGAACTCTGGTTTTCCAGTGGAATACATCTTGTCTTATAGACACCATCGAAAATTATGTGTTTTCATGACCAGCTAAGCGAATAACTAATCGCGCCAATCACTGTTGCAATCAAAACCTGCGGCCCTCACTCTTTGTCTTGAATATCATTTCTCGCGTGGTTTTTAGATAATTCACAGATGAAATATCACTCTGATTAATAGTTTTGGACTTTTCTGAGACTCAGAATGTATTGGATTCAATTGACTATAGTTTTCAGATGGAAAAAGGTGCTATACGTTTCTTGCATTACTGGAATTTCATTCTCATACTTCTATAGATTAAAAAAATCTGTTCAAATCTGTTTTAACTCAGAAAGGAGTACGACTTTTACCTTATTGTCAAACGGGTTTTCAACAGTGACCGTCAGCCCATCCACCACGATTTCTCCATCTGTCCGTATGCAGTAAACCAGAACACGACTTGACGGTGCCATGGCCGACGATGACGTCAAACTGAATGCAAATCTTGTAGCACCGTTATTGACATTACCGCTACCGATCTGCCTGATCTTGCCTCGAGACAGAACCTGTTTTAAAGACGAACAACTTTGTGATCAAAATGGGACTGTTCATTTGTTGCCTGGGGGTTGGGCTTGAAGAAAATTAAAGAAAAGTGGGGAAAAAATTCACCGCCCCCTTTTTCCTTAAGTTCTTATAAAGACCCCCCCTCCTTTATGCCATCCCAATAATTTCATTCACGAACACGCGCGCGCCACCATCAATAAAGCTTCTTGCTAAAATACGTTCCTTACATAGTTTTTCAAGACCTCCTTAAATAAGAAAAAAAAACCCAAAAAACTTAAACACTCTCCCTTCATTTTGTAACTTTTTTCGAGACCCCTAATCCCACCCGCCGGATTTTGGATAGAAAGCAGTGTACACCTTATTTTAAAAAGGTTGTCAGTCGGCGAACTGAAATCTGAGCCAAACAAATCGCCAGCGCAGGTCATCGCTAAAAGAAGGAGTCGTATTTAGCTATTTACTGATTGCAAACTACTAAAAGATAAAACGTAATTTGAAAACAAAACTTATTTTAGAAATAAATCCACACCTTGTGCCCTCAATTCCTCTCAGTCTCAGATTTCAGATTCAGATCGCCGACCGACAACGTTTTTTGAAATAAGTGTATATTGTTAAAGACATACTTACGATGTATATGTAAGATGTAACAGGAAACGTGCTAATCACATTACAGTTGATCTTATCACCAGACTAAAAGAAAGAGTAAAAAAAAAATGAAAATGAATGTAAATATAAGAACGTAATCTTATATTTGAGTTTTAGCCTTGGTAAATTTCAACAGTTCACACTAATCAAGATATTCATGTTTCAAGCTCAATGAAAATGAAAAATTACATAGAAATCGGAGGAACAAAGTTCCTGTCTGGTTGATTAGTCTACCAAAGGGGAGGAGGGAGGGAGGGAGGAAAGGTGGGAGGGAGGGAGGAAGGGAGGAGGGAGTCTAAATCTAATCCATACTCTTAGTAGGGCTTGTCCTCTCACTGATCTTTCTACCGGATAAAACTATCACTCTACCAAGTGCTGGAGGGGTGAGCCACAGTCTCATCCATACTCTAAGTAGGCCTAATATTGCAAGTCCTCTCCCTTAGCCTTCTACCGGGTAAAATCATCAACTCTACCAGGGGGGGGGGGGGTCAGTTTTATACCAGCAAATGATGAGGTAAAACATGTCAAAGCATACTTTTACTGATGGATTACTTGTCGAGAGCTGAAGAAATGAATTACTTGGTGAATGAAACTTATACGCATAAAATGTCCTTGACTCTGTATGGTCCGCATCAACACGGTATTCAGCCTGTTGAAGAATTCAATTTTCTGTTTAGTAAACATCTGATACATTGGACCACTGTATTTTCTTTTTGTACCAACCCCTTCCTCCTGCAGGGTTTCTATCTGACTTTTTACCCTGGTCATTTTATAACCCAAAAACCCTGGGATTTCCGTTTTATACCGATACCCGTTTAAGCCTGGTTCACAAGAGCAACGCAAACGCAAACGCAGACGTGAAACGGAAATGCAAGCAAATTAAGATACGCATGCGCATTAATGCTTATTTTTATTTAAAAAATGGTTGCAGAGATCGAATGCAAACGCAAGCAAATTTACGTGTGAACTACACCAACGCAATTGCAAACGCTAACGCAAGAAATGAAAACTTTTCCATTCCTTGCGTTTGCGCTTGCGTTTGCGTTTGCGTTGCTCGTGTGAACCAGGGCTTTAAGATCCATACACACTCCAGGGACACGCTTCCGGGTCATTTTGCACAACAAGTACACACGAGAGAGCATGCTGTGGGAGCTTGCTGCATGGTGTGGTCATCCTCGTTGATATTTAACCAGTTTAATATCAGGGAGCGTGAACCGGTGCAAAATTCTGCTACCGCCACAACCTTTTTCACATGAGCTTATTTCCAAATAGATAATTTTAATTAAAAGTATGTATGTAAATAATATGGGTATGTGCTTATGTATTTTGACTAGGTTGAGTATTTATATTTCTGTAATGTTTCTTTTCTAAGCAATGTATTTTCATAAATATATTTTGTGATTATTTTTTGTGCATTTTTATGTTGGGGGGATTAATTAACAATAGAAAGAGATCATCATGACATCTTTGGTACACGTAAAGGAGCAAAACGCCCCTGAAGCCCACTCCCGGAGCAAAACCCTTAGTGTGTATGGTACACAAATTAAATACGATGTAGAGACGTAGTAGCTAGGGGAAGGGCCGGAGGGTCCGGGCTCAAAAAATTTTATATCTTGCCACACACTTTTTAAAAAACTCTCAATTTGATCGAACCCTGAAACAACCTCTGGGATGATCTAAGTCTGGGCACGGCTAACTCACAGATCCCATTGGAATTTAGCGTGTTGGGTTTTGCGGAGGGAGGAAACCAGAGAAAACCTTCGAATCAAGAGACCCAACAAGAACTCTACTCACATGAAATACCGACTCCAGGAATTGAACCCGAGATTCCAGAGATGAGAGGCGAGTGCGCTACCGCTAAGCCATCAATTTTAGACGGAATGGAAAATGCCCACAGCCTAGCTTATCACCCTTTGGCTTGGTCACCCAGCTGCCCCTTGCCCCTCCCCCCTCCCCCCTAAAAAATTTATTTCCCTTGCTACAGCCCTGCGATGGCCCCTTTTTCACTAGTTACTCTACCGTCAAGTAGACCAATTCAGCTCCACTTGGCACGTTTCGTCTTATGAGGATGATCCCTTTAGATGAAGGAGTGTAAGCATCAGTAGACGTGTTGCCGCTCCAGCTGTATTTAGTCTTGATCATAATCTTGAGTGTTTTCAGTCGATCAGGGTGGATTGGTTGGTCATCCGGCTGAGTCACCCGTAACTACCAATAAAAGAACAAGTAAGGAGGCTGCTACACTAGGCCGTTACCCTGGGCAACGTATCGCGGAATTACCTGCAGGGTTAGCCTCGTTTGTGTGTAGAATATTTGTGTGTTTCAGTGAAGGTCGGTGGAATTTCAAAGTGTTTGTATTGTTAGGATAATTGTGAAATTTGTCAAATCCATAAAATCCAAGGACTATTTCTATTTTCCTAAGGACTTTTTCCCAGTGTTCAAGGACTTTTCAAGGACTTTTCAAGACAAATGATGAAATTCAAGGACTTTTCAAGGTTGTACGAAACATGTGAAGTGTGGCTTGCACAAGTCTTGGAATTATTGCTACAATCGTAACAAAAAACCGACTCAGTTGGTAGAGCATCAGTCTGTTGTGCAGGAGGTCGTGGGTTCAAGCCCCGGCCGGACCAACACTCACGGTCTTAAAATAACTGAGGAGAAGGTGATGCCTTTGTAATAACATCTGCAAATGGTTATAGACCTTCAGGTCTTCTCAGATAAGGACGTTAAACTGTAGGCCTTGGGACCACTGTCAACTGCGTTGGAAAGCCTGTTCAGTCCCCCGTTCAACTTTTGCTTTGATTTTCTGCTAGAATTATTCATGGTTTGAGAAGCTAGATCCAACACTTGAAAGAGTGTTTTATCCTCTATCCAAACACCTCGAGGTCGGTTAAACAAACTCGGCAGCGCCTCGTTTTTTTTCAAATCACTTCTCGGTGTTTGTATATCGGATGAAACCCTATTTCCCGTGTTTGATCTATTCCTAAGCATTTCGTAACCACTGTCCAAACTTACCATCGTTACAAACTCCAATCCTGGTTTAAAATTCGAAGGATTGAACGAAGGGAACTCGAGTTTGACGTCGGAATGGAAAAACCTGACGCTCTTGTCTCCACTGGCTGTCTTCTTAGTCAAGTCTTCCTTAACAGTTGCATTGATGGTGAGGGTGTACCAAGAGCGGTACAAGGACTTTTCAGTAATCCATCTAGATTTGCCAAAGGTCTTAAAGAATAAGCCGATGATCTCCGTTATGTCGAAGTGAAACGATGCTGTTCCATCCAACTAAAATCATTTACACAAATCAGTCAATTCATCATCGTTATGCACCTATCAATGTTTAGCCCCAGAGAGGGT